>JARYHS010008074.1:264750681-264915779 GCA_031002005.1 Vandiemenella viatica | reverse complement strand
GCACGCTTACACTTGTTGATGGTCCATTATTGAAATCCGCAGCAATTTGCGGAAGGGTTACACTTCTGTCACGTTGAACGATTCTCTTCAGTCGTCGTTGGTCCCGTTCTTGCAGGATCTTTTTCCGGTCGCAACGATGTCGGAGATTTGATGTTTTACCGGATTCCCGATATTCACGGTGAGCTCGTGAAATGGTCGTATGGGGAAATCCCCACCTCATCGTTACCTCGGAGATGCTGTGTCCCATCTCTCATGCGCCGACTATAACACCACGTTCAAACTCATTTAAATCGCGATAACCTGCCATTGTAGCAGCAGTAACTGATCTAACGCCTGCGCCAGACTCCTGTTGTCTTATATAGGCACTGCCGACCGCAACGCCCTTATATGAGTGTTTACATATCTCTGTGTTTGCATACCCCTGCCTATACCAATTTCCTTGGATCTACAGTGTCTTAGGAAACTGGTTACAATTTGTTCACAAGCCTCAAACAGAGTTCGTATTTCATACGCATTTGTGAATTGCTTCGTAATGATACCGAGCGTGGTGGGCGAGCAGTAACGTTCTGGCCTCGTATTCGGGAAGACGCGAGTTCGAATCCCCTTCCGGGCTTCCAGGGTTGTTCTTTCTTTGATTTCTCCAAATCACTCCGATTTTAACTGGTTGCAACCAGCACAGTTTGGAAAAAGCTCCACGCATATGTTGCATGTGCTCCTATTAGCACTACGCTTAAGTTAAAGCATACAAGGAATATAACGACGTAACGAGCCATGTTCGCCTACTGTTGGCTAATGCAATGATGACAACTTATGAGCTTCGCCGCGCGCGCTGCTTCAGTGTCTTTAAATTCTGTGCACACCATGTTGACTTTCTTCAGATTACTTCAGATACCCTCAGATTAGTGCAGTAATGAAGCAGACACAGAACGTCGTCGCTTTAGCCACAAATAAGACAAATACGATTCTTCTTGCACACCTTATCGTACTGTTTGTGTAGCTGTACTGTCTGCCTTGTTTATTCGAGCTGCTACATATATAATATATTACGTGTTTGATAATTTATCGGGTGTTAAAAATGGGAGTAAACTGGCCTCATGAAAGAAGGATTGTTTTTCTGGAGGTTCATATCCAGTTTAGGTGTTTAGCACAAACCATCTGTCTTCTCAAGGTATTGCATTGCTATCTCAACACAACGTAATGTTTATTGAAAGAGCAAAGTTAAGTTATTTTGCAGTAAATCAATTTATCCGTATTACGCATATTTATTACAAATAGAATTCCGCTCAGGTTAAATAATCAACTTTAACCTTTCAATAGTCATCTTATTTTAAGTGTTAGAAAGCAGTTGTTGTTTTCCTGGGAATTTAGCCCACGTAATCTATTCAGGGATTAGTATCTAAAATCAAATTCGAGAGTTCTGTCCAATAACTGCCTTGAAACGTTATAACTTATCATCTCTTGGCCATAGCCCAGTAAGTTCTTAAAATACATTTTCTACTCGTCAACAGTAAAAAACAATTAGTAACAAGTTCGGAGATTTTTTATGTGTAAAAGTGAGTCACTTTAAAGTTTATATTGCTTGGTTTGTTCTTAGGTCGCTTAAAATTACGGATTAAGTTGGCCCCGATGTATGCACTTTTACGACATTTGTTCCTTAAACGCAACCATCATAAAGTCCCTTACATTTTTTGGTGGTCAGAAGCGTGATTTATTACACAATGGGTAATGAAATTGCAAATTTATAGCAGTATATTAATCTTAAATTCTAATGATGTTTGATTTTGTGTTGGGCTTTCAAGATTCAAATGAAATTGACAGAGTTATTCAAATTTCACAAGAAAGTTGTTACTTTTCAACATATTTATCTAGAAACTTAAATATATTAAATCGATATTAAAAATTAGTGTCACCCAGAAAATATTGCCGTCAAAAATGTGTTTATTCTTAATTGCTATTTAATTAGCTAATGAGGGGTATGTAGGTCAAGGAATAAACAAAATATTTCTACTTACAACCAGATTCTATTTTCGTTCAGTAAAATGATAATCGAGACTATCGCATACAAATGGAAAAACTTTAAATCATATGTAAAATTACTGTGGGAAAATTATTTGGGTATCGGGTGTACTAAGCACAAAACATTCTTGAGCTTCTGTTGTTGCTGTAGAACACGGAAGAAGGTCTCTGCAGGCCTTATTGGTTACGTATTTTAAAGAAGAAATTGAATGTTTTCATCGTTACCCCACCGATGCTTTCATCACTGATTTGTTGCGTCATGTTTTAACTGGTTTCATGGTCAGAATTGAATGCGGTCAATCTTACGAAAAGAGGTATAACTATTCTCGGACGGTATATGTGCGTGGAGATCCCGTTATGGTGGTGTCTTCCCACCTTGAGCTAAAGAACTTGTTCTGTTCGAGGCAGAAACTAAGGCATAGGCTCAATACTGTTGCCGTCCGGGCATCCAGATTTGGGTTTTCGATGGTTTCCCAAATCACTCGAGACAAATGCCGGGATGCTTCCTTCAAAAGGCCATGGCCGAATTCCTTCCCATTCCTTGCCCCCCATCCTTTCCCGTCTCTAAAGACCTCGCTGTTAGAGAGACGTTAAGCAGATTAAAAAAAATATATTTATATACCGTTTTCGTATCTGTTGGACATATTCTCTCCTCTGATGGATACTCTCTGCCCAGCCACTGGATATTGAGTTCCTGTCTCCTTCTCATAGGAGCATATACAATCGGGAGATCCCGTGACTGGCGTTTCACGCCAATATTTTCATAACTATCGCTGAAGACCAAACGAATCCTTTCTCATGTCTGGTAGTGTCCACACTACTTTGAAACGTCTCAGAAGAGAGGTTACCTTCTGTCCCCTGACACTTGTAGTCACAATATTTGATCCTCACTAATGGACGGCGCATACTGCCACTTTTCATTTTTTTTTTTTGGTCTCGCCATATAATATATTCTACCACCTTTCGTGACTGTTCTATTTCAAACTATAGTTATCCACAAATTCTCGTGTAAGCTTGTTGCTTTTATTGAGAAGTTTAACTACCCGTAGCTAGTCAGATGACAATTTGATGACTCTTGAAAGGGCCAAGCCTACTGCTAAACAATGATACTCGTAGTTATCAACAAGAGGTGATACTCATAATTGACCGGTGCAGCAACAAGTCACTACTGCTTGAGTTAATAAGCAACTACAGTTTTACTGGGTACACATTTTATGCCAGCAATATAAGCCATTTAAAATTTCGGTTGGGTTTCTGTCACAGACTCGTAATTTTTTCACAAAAACACAATTAAAAGCTAGTTTTTCAAGAACACTTTGAAGTCTTGGCAGTTCTCACTTCGAATAACGGCTGATGAAAATGGATTTCAATGAAGGCACTGGGAAGTGGAACAGAGAAACGTGTATGAGTTTAGCTTGATAAATTCTGTTTAGTGAAGATTAGAGATATATCCGTCTATGTTAGCTTTAAGAATGCCTTTCCTTAAAATGAGTTAATTTTCTTCCTAACTGCGATCTTCACTATCCATAAATTTTAAACATATTGTTCCTTTCAATGTAACGGGCTAATTTGCATTTTACATCTCATAGCTATCGACTTAGCTGCTAAAAACATGTTTATACAAGCGTTTTGATTGATAGTGACAAAATTCTGTTAGAATTTCATGTTGAAACAAAGCCGCAAAGTACGATTTACATGTGTTCTATGCACTGTTGTCTGTTTAAATTACTAATTAAGTACCATGATTTTTATTTTTTCGAAAGATAATTCCACTCATTATTAAAATACTCCATCATAGTTCTTATGCTCATGTGTGAGACAAGTAAGTGTAGCAGTTATTACTTACATGTTAATTGTCCCTCTGAAACATCCTGTTTTGTTTGTTACCAGCATCATAACAAAAACAGTCAACCGTGTTTTGTATTGTAATTTTTGTGGACGTAAAGTATTTGAACGATTTGTTCCCATAAGCAAAGTTTTATCAGGTGGTGGAAGTGAGAAATCCTTTTGTCGCCCAAGATTTTCAGTTTTGTTGAACTATTCGCTTTCCGTTTTGACAGTTACGAGTAGTGCCATAGGAGAACGTCGTAGGATGTTGAGTTAAGATTTTTTTATTTTCTTGTTATTAAACAAAATGTTTGGTAAGCGCAAAATCAAAATAAGAAGAAATATCTTTTATGGTACATTTTCGACATCAGATAACACCATACGTTTTTTGAAATTACTGGTGCACATAGTTACACAAAAGTCTGTTAAATTTGATCTAATGAGTTAGTAGCTATTTAAAAACCTCTAATACACCTTGTATCTGGTATGAAACATTGCTTTGGTGAATGAATTACTGCAAGAGACAGCTCATTCTCATGACTGTCATAATCTCAGTAAGTATTTCTGTAGACGGGGCAGCACAGTTACCTGCTATTCCGAATATCTCCAGCTCCCTCAGGCCAGCAGAAAGTAAAAAGAAGTAAAATCCGTTTAGGCGTCCACAATATTTCCCCGTTTCACAGCGGTGCTAAACCGCTGGCTGGCTGGTGTGGCCGTCCCCCAGAGCTCCTCACCTCTTATCAGACCGAGGGAAGGCTCCCCTCACTCGCCTGCTCGCGAGGCCTTTATGCATTCGTTCTTGACTTTTCCTTTGTTCTGGCAGCAGGAATCTGGCAATTAGACTTCACCTCCCTCCCTTGTGACGCTGGGAGACCCTTTGCAGAATAGGTAAAACTTCATCCGCCAATAACTGCATCACAATACGGTGGAGGTGCCACTGGCCAAGGGGATTCTCTAAGTTGTGTTAATCACTCATGAATCATGACGAGGTAATCCAGGTTCTCTTTTTCTAGTTTTTTCCTTTAAATAAAATAATAAAACAATTTTGTCGTTCTAAGCCTGCTCTGGAACCTTACCCTCTTTCATTTGTCAAAATTAATTTAATTTTGCTCCGTAAAATAATGAGAGTTACGAAATTGGGTTCTTGGTTTTTACTTATTGCTCTTAACGTGGGTCTTGGATTTTTGCCATATCATATATAGTCCATTGTTCGGTCCATCCATGCATATTGTCCTCGTTCAATATGTACTCCTGACCTTGTTAACAAAATGGTAATAGTGGTAATGCCAGATGACACACCTCCCGCTTTTTAATAGGTAAATTAAAATATACATGACAAACATTAATTTATCCTTGAGTAAACCAACGTCAGTTTGACAATGAAATCAGCTCTACAGAATAGAAACCACCAAACATGTATCAGGAAATATATGCAAAACAATCGTCGAGTTCATTAGTGGCAAAAAAAGACTGAGGGCAAGGAATTTTGAACGAAACAATCCCGGCATTCGCCTGGAGTCATTTGGGGAAATCTGGATGGCCGAACCGGGATTCGAATCCTCCGCAATGCAAGGCCAAACCGTTACCGTTCACCCATCACGCTCGATACAGTGCTAAAGGGTCAGCGGTCACATTCGGGCCTGGATTCAGGTTTCACTCCCATCCCAACCATCCAGTCATTTGATATCTTTTACCAAAACCGTAGGCAATTTCTTTTCATTTAGTTGTCAACAATCGTATCCCGCCTATTAAAACACTGACGTCGACGAAATGTGAAACCATTTTTATTTTAATTGCGCGAAATACATAGAAACAGATAAGACGAAGGCGAAAGAATATATTTTTCGTTTAACATTAAAAAAAAAGAGAAAAAAAAAGGAATATGCGAAGCGGAGGGTGGTTGACCCAAGTATTTGGCACTTATCCACCGACCTTCTTCTCGATCATATCACATTCCGCAAGCACTATATAGCTGATGGTCGAATAATACCACTTTATTGTTAACAACTGGTTGTTATTTGCTCACACATTTTGTGTAGATGCCGAGGTTTTGTTGTTCCACGTTCTCGATCATTTCATGTCGCTCAGCCAGTTTCACTTGACCCACCGTATGTTTCAATTTTAAATGTGCGAGGTTCTTTAAAAAAGAATATTTAGTTTTAACGGTACTTTGAACATTTCGCTTGACGGAAACCAAACTGATTTACGTCAATCATCGTTGTCGTCTGATGTACTCTTCACCGATTCGATGCCGTATATGGTTGAAAAACACAACATTTTGACGACATAATGAAAAATGAAAAAAAAAAATATCCCTGAACTGAATGGTGGTAGTTGTGATCAGGTGCAGAAATTAGCTATCTTTTATATTACAGTAGCAGGTCACAGACCACCCACTCAACCCGCCTTCTTAACTTAACATCAGTTTCATCTCTACTAACGCACAGATTAATATACCAGTATTAGGTTTATTTATTACATCATTCTTTATGTTTAAGTCCAGTAAACTCAAATATCAGCGCTGTTACCACACGATTATAACAAATTGAGTAATAGGCCCATGTATTTTTGGTGTCCGCGTCATAGGTATTTTTTTTTTTTTTTTTTTTTTTTAGGTGAAAAGGGCTTTATAAGGGATTGAGTGCCAAATCGGTATAAACACGTTGTAACATTTAAAATCTCAGGCTTAGTAATGTTTTATTCCACCCTAAGTAATTAGGATAGGCTAACCACTGCATAAAAGTGTCATTTCGGCACTATTATTGTTTTAAAGTAAAAGCATAGTCACATTTTATCATTAAGGCAGTATGAAACATAACCTTCTTTTTTTAATGTCTCTGCATTGCGGAAAAACTGTCAAAAGTTAGCAGGTCAGGACCTTATGATCAGAGTTATAATACACATTTTCGGCATTAAAATGGTATGTCTTTCATCCATCTGTAAAATGTGGTTGTCGAGATACGCGTTGAAACAAGTTCACGTGAGTCAGCGCTGGGCAGAGGACCTTATGATCAGAGTTATAATACACATTTTCGGCATTAAAATGGTATGTCTTTCATCCATCTGTAAAATGTGGTTGTCGAGATACGCGTTGAAACAAGTTCACGTGAGTCAGCGCTGGGCAGAGAGCTCCGCGCGCCGCTCCGCGGGCATTATGGGTATGAACCTGAAAAGAATTTAATGTAGACCTGAAAATTGGGACAGATATTATTTTCTACCTAAGAAACATGCCTTGAAAATTCCCCATCTCTTATGTGTCATCTTCATAGTTTTATCAGGGCAAAAGTTTTTAAGTGGGGCTTAAATGTCATGATCAGTATAAACGTCTTGTAGCTCTTAAAATGTTAGTATAATTTCATTGCACTAGAAGTAATTGAGAAGGCTAATTATTGAATGATGGTGTAGTTTTTGGCGCAATTATTGTACAGAAATAAGAAAACCTCACATTTGATAGTGAAACAGGTACAAAAACATGACTTATTTTGTAACAAAGTCAGAATTGCTAAAAACTTTCAAATTTATCAAGACCTAATATCAAAGTTGTAGAACGTAGTTCCAGAATTAAAATTTTATATTCGTCATGTTTTTGTGACAAACGGTTGGCCAGATATGCGTCGAAACATTCGAAACAACGCGCAGAGCTGAGCATAAAGCGCCGTTCCACTTACCCTTCCTCTTCTGTCTGAATCATTCAAATCTCTTCGAACAGTGCGCTGAGATTTTGTGCTCTTGGCATTATATATAAACTGACAGGAAGAAACCATGAAAAGGACGAAACATTTTGAAAAATTATAAATTATACATCTTTTATTGAAATCTCCAAATAAAATTTAAAGTTCAGCTTCATCATCGTACTTATCATCTGAACCATCATTGGTGACATTGTAGTATATTGAGGGATTTTAGTTATAGTATATTGCAGTTTTTACTCGGGATAATTTTTCCCAAGCTGCAGCCATGTAATTTAATTCCACCCAACGACGTAGAGCTCAAGGTTGGGCAAAGTCACTTCCCGTGGGAAGCAGTCCCCCTACCACAGTAGCCCAGAAAGCCCTTAGTAAGGTGTTTTAAGTGAATAGAACTAATGTCACATGACTTCCCCCACTCCGCTTGAACGTGCGAGAGCGCAGTCTGAAACAACTCTCGAGGAGTCTGTTCGTCGAGCCTCAGGATGGACCACGTTGCCAGACGACATGAAGATTTTATTAGGTAAAGGCTAATGCATTTATACCCTTCTGCTGGCTTAGAAAGAATATTACGAGTGACAGGATTTTATTAGTAAGAGATTTATTTCATGAGAGCTATTTTTTGCAGTATTTTTCAGTTATTTCAAGAGTATTTCTATGTGCCCAAAGTTATTAAAGTCACTCCATTCTTTCAACTACATGTTTTCATTTGTATCGCTGATTCTTGCTCATTACTAGCACTAAGTGAGGCCAGAACGTAATTGCTCTGATCATACGACCACATATCTTCAGTGAAAACTGATCTGGGAGTGGTTGATCAGTGGCGAATCCAACTTGGTTGTGGGGAACAGCCGCTCGTTCGCTACAACATTATCGCATGCAGATCCTGAACAATGTCCACACATTAGTGAACACTCCAGCCCACAACGCACACATTCACACCTATTTCCGCAGATGTTCTTACAATTGCAGGTCACCAAATTAAGGAGATGATCCGGAGCAGGTGGAAGTCGGGTAGTCACTGGTACAAGAGCTCCATTTTTAATTTTTAGCCCCAATTTTCAGAATCTAAAGAATTTCCTAGCCATTCTTGAGTCTGTAAGTATACTCGTAGAGAATATTGCTCGCATGCTGCAGACGTTGATGGAAGGGACGCCAGTTGAAAGGACGCAGTGACTGGTTGGGTTGTAATCTTCCGACTGTATTTTATTACCCGAAGTTCGTCCAGATTTTGACACTGAGATTTAAAATTGTTATAGAGGGCAAAGTCAAACGTCTCTCCTGCGGATATTTCTGTGCTTTAGGATGTACGAATGTTTTCACTTCGTCACACAATATTGCAGAACCCTTCAATAACTTTTAGCCTTTTTTTTTTTTTTTTCTTTGCTCAAAAGGGCGTTCGTAGTATCACATCCAGTGAATCTATTACAGATGAGTGCAGAGTTTTTCATGTTTGTGATGGATTTGTAGATTTCTGCCACTTGAAGAGCTAGCAGTATTGCTTGTCCCAGGGTGAACTACATTTATACGGCTATTTATATGACTGCTTTCACTAGCTCTCGCTACCTACGTTATCATATGTCATATTCAAGTGCAAGCGATGTAATGCTGGCATCCGCGTCTCCTTTACACTGAATGGCAAGATGACCTGCAGTCTTGAATTTGTTTACAAGTAATTCGACAAGCTGTTTTTTGTTATGACAGGTTTTCAGAAACTCAACTTGGAGTGAAATGACAACCGTGTTGTGGTGAGCGAAAACATCTGTTCACTTCCATCGAAAACGATGGTGTCGAATGAAGAGAACGTTTTAACCACAAAAGATTCATATACATCACACATTTGACCGAAAGTAGCTGGTCTAGGCCACGCCACAGCGTGTAGGAGATAGCCGCCGTCTATAATTACAATTGTTTCTTCACTGAACCTGTCACTCGGAGCGTCACATGAAGGAAAAATTTCCGAAAGAGAAGAATTTGAACTTTTATGGAGTGAAACGTATAGAATAATGATGGAGGTTTAAGGGCCAACTAGTATTTCAGATAAGACGTGAGGTCCTTTTCATGACACAGAATATTTGCATATAAGACATGAGTGGGGTTGAATAAACGACGCGATCTCTCACTTTTAGAGTCATAGTCATGTTCATAACTGTTTAATTTGGAGTCTCCTCTTTAATTTCACATCGCTAAAATTAGCACCTAAAATCTCGTTATAGCATCTTGTCCTAATGTTGTGTGCAGACAGAAGAGGAAGGGTAAGTGGAACGGCGCCTTAGCTCTGGGCGTTGTTTTGAATGTTTTGGTGCATATCTCACCAACCATTTGTCACAAAAACATAACAAATATAAAATTTTAATGTTGAAACTGCGTTCTACAACTTTGATAATAGGTCTTGATAAATTTGATAGTTTTTAGCAATTCTGACTTTGTTAAAAAATAAGTCATGTTTTTGTACCTGTTTTACGATCAAATGTGAGGTTTTTTTACTTCTGTACAATAATTGCGCCACAAACTACGCCATCATTCAATAATTAGCATTCTCAATTACTTATAGTGCAATGAAATTATACTAACATTTTAAGAGCTACAAGACGTTTATATCGATCGTGGCATTTAAGCCCCACTTAAAAATTTTACACTGATAAAACCATGATGAAGAACCCTCAGAGATGGGGAATTTTCAAGGCATGTTTCTTAGGTAGGAAATAACATCTGGGCCAATTTTCAGCTCTATATTATATTTTTTTCAGGTTCATACCCATAATGCCAGGGGAGCGGCGGAGCTCACGGCCCAGCGCTGACTCACATGTGCATGTTTCAAAGCGTATCTCGACAACCATACGTTAATGAGGGATTAACGACATACCATTTTAATGCTGAAAATCTGTAATACAATTTTCATCATTGGGTCCTTACCTGCTAACTTTGACAGTTTTTCCGCAATGCAGAGACATTGAAAAGAAGGGTTGTTTTTCGTATTGCCTTCATGATAAAATGGACTACACTTTTACATTAAATCAATAATAGTCCCGATATAACACTTTTATGCAGTAGCTGGCCTATCCTAATTACTTAGTAATTAAACATTACTAAGCCTGAGATTTTAAATGTTACAACGTGTTTATTCCGATTTGGCACTAAATCCCTTTTAAAGCCCTTTTGACCTGAAAAAAACTATGACGCGGACACCCAGAGGTGGGGACTTTTCAGTATTTCTTAGGTACTAAGGAACGTCTGTGCTAAATTTCAGCCCTACATTATTATTATTAATTTTTTTTGAGGTTAGCCCTAAAATTGTCTAAAATGCCTGTACTATAATACGAAGGAGAGCCCGAAGTTGACGCGGCCGAAATTGCCCATTCGATTAACTACATTACCTTTTTTTATCGTATGTAATCTATTATAATAAATTTTATCTCCTTGTAAGCTCTGGACTCACAAAACGAAGCATTGGATTATCTCAATACTAGGCTAAGAAACTTGTAGTTCCGGACAGGAAAAGTAAGCGAATCGTAACCAACGAAGTTGAATGGTTGACAAAATATTATCGTGGTCTACCCTGAAACATTATTAGTGTAACATTCGTATAACGCCATCGAATACGTGAAAGGGCTGGAGAAGGCTCGATGATTTCAAAAGATCATCTGGAAAAAAGTCTTCTCCAACATTAAAGATGATCGCGCCTCTACTAAAATAATAATTTTTGAAAAAATTTCTAAAGAAAATATATTTTTTTAACTGTGTGTGTACTGCTGGAAAAGAATTTTCCCGCCCTCAGTGATGAGTAAACAAAGTGAAAAATCAACAAAATCAAACATAATGTTTTTATTTATACTATTATATACAAGCACAGATTTTTTTTTACTTACTGATTTACG
Source organism: Vandiemenella viatica (assembly GCA_031002005.1). NCBI lineage: Eukaryota > Metazoa > Arthropoda > Insecta > Orthoptera > Morabidae > Vandiemenella > Vandiemenella viatica. Next base: position 264,904,372 of record JARYHS010008074.1, on the reverse strand, counting down.
CCTCGTCGACGGCTAAGGTCATTAGAGGCGGGATGGGACTGGGTACAAGGAACGGGAAGGATTTCGGCCATGGCCTTTTTGAAGGAAGCATCCCGGCATACGACGCAGGTAGGATCCTTATTGTTTTAAAAACATATGGTTTTCCCCTCAGACCAATTTGGAGAGAGACCGTATTGTTGTCGCGAGGAAAGTTCGTTTGCTAATAACAGCTAAATAATCTGGAGTGATTTGATTTAATTTATAATTTCGCCATAGTCCAAAACACTTCACATCTTGGTGATACCGCATATCCAGGTTTACGACACTCTAAATTTTGAGTAATTCTACAATTAACATCATCACTTATTTAAAAAAAAAAATATGCAAAGATTTCCAGTCCTATCAGCATAGTCCATTCTTTATTTGACTGGTAATGATGTGCACCAGAAAGATTGGTGGATGGAAAGAAACAGACAGGGTGACGTGAAGTAAAATAATTGATTTTGTAATAAATTATATAATTAATGGGATAAGCGACAAGTGCTGGAAGCGGGCGTTGCCGATCGGGCCATTTCGGTCTACTCCAGGCACACCTGCTTATAAATCAACTTGTTATAGCCGTGTGATAGTAGTGCTAACTGAGGTTGGATGGTCGTAAATATAAATAATAATGTTCTATATAAACTTAATGTTGGTGTTATTAATAGATGTGATAATAGTGCTGACACTGAGGTTAGGTGACGTAAGAGGGTAGTGTGGGTGGCCCGTGACCTTTAAGATAAGAAATAGCTAATTGCTTGAAAAATGTCAGCGAAATTTCCATTTTCCGCTACTGCTTCGCTCTGCTGCCTTCAACACAGGAACAGAGTGTGCCGTCGAAACACCACCCGACGACAAACCCATTACGACTACATCAGTGACACGCTCGGAAAGACTCAACTGATAAATTGTTATGTTATCAAAATGTATTTTCAGACGGTTGCGAGAAGATGAAAGGCGAAACACGTTTCCAACGAACAAGTCCTCACTACTTCTTCTCATGCTAATTTAGCCACCTCGCAACCGGATCTACTTGTTGACGGTCATGGTGAAGCTTCTGCACAAACACTCTCCCCAAGGTCAGTTTCTATACTGTTGCGTACTGTTGCGTACATCCTTATCGATAGTATTTTTCACGATCTTCTAATATTACTACCTATGTTCTCTCGTGATATCTTTAGGCTTGGATCCTATGTATTTTGTCTTCTAACCAGTAAGTAAAAATATACCTGTGCCCTGGTAGTGTACCTAAACGATAATCCAGAAGTCGGTTAAAATTTCATCCATGGCCACTACATATCACAAAAAGTCCTCTTTCTGTCTTATAAACCTACCTTTCATCTACTCATTAAACCCCGCGGCACCACACCTACTCATGCACAAGGCTTAGGTTCATGCCTCCCTGAATGCAGTGCTTGATAATCTCCATCTATTAATCCAGTTTGGTCATTCCTTAATATGCTGTTAAAAGGGATTTGATATAGTAAGAACTACATATGGATTATACCGTGCTCTATTGTATGTGAAATCGAATGAGATCAGCAAGGGAAAATTCAACTATAACTGTGATTTCCGTTTTCTTTTATCGAATGTAATTATATTTATATGGACTTCGAAAATTTATTAGTATTTAGTTAACAAACATTTAAATGATGTGGACACATAATTCAATAATTCTTTTCAAACCGTTGGAGCAATGGTTACAAAGGATAATAGTAAAAAAAATTGTAATAGTGGATCTGGCTTTTAAATTGACCAATAAACTAAAAAAAAAAAAGAATCTATTGGAAGTTGTTCACAAAGTAATATTAAATACCAAGTTACTTGGAACCTAGATTATTGTATAAGGTGAGAGAGGATACTATTATTTCTTCAGAAAAGAATACATGTTAGCACTTTCCTACCTTTAAATAGATTTTGAAACCTTCAGACCAGTTAGTTTCATCGAAACCAGAGTGAATTTTTCATCGCACTATAATTCACAAAACGTTGTTGAGGAAAATATAAAATACTTTTCTACTATAAAAGGAATGTTTGTATTACGCAAATCCCAAAATTTTCATTTTTTCAGTTGCATAGATTTTACTGCTACTAACTTTCGAGGATTATCAAAATAAAATTCTTGAACGCGGAAACCGCTTGTAAGGGATGGGATCCTGGAGACCGTAGTATCTGGCGACTTTTAAAAACGTCAGCCTTCGTCGACTCGCATTTACATTTAAACTACTGCTATGATCCCTTTTATATCCCATGAGCGATGTAATTCAATTTGCTTTTGACTTTATGCCGGCTTAGCGCATTCTTTGAAGATGTGGTCGTCTTGTTTACACTCGGCTAGCCGCCGGCGATTTGGAAGGCCGTTCTAGGGGTGGACGATGGATGGAAATTGAATTCAGCTAAACGATTACTTGGGGTTTTATCTCTTTGTGCCGACTTCCACAGAATTAATCACGGAGCGGACTGACTGCGTGGATACGTCTTGTGCAGGATCTAACCTCCATACGCAGGCGCTTTTCCGCACTTCTGCATTTCTGGGCTACACGCATATACTGTAGGTAAAAGGATTCGATACGAATTTAGCGAACACTAATCCCAGAGGTGCCACCATTCCATATCCGCATCTGCAGAGTAAGCAAATTTGTTTGTTGCAAATGTGAAATTTGCAGTTCGCGCAACTTACTGACACGTGTGCACTGAAGCGAAATTTTTGTATCAGAAAAATTAGCTCGATCTGCATCTTTTCATCTCTAGCATTTGTCGCGACGGCATTACTAAAATGGGGACTGTAATACTATTTCTGGCTCAAGGCAGCACCTTGTATTTAATTATTTTCACAGTAGTCAATATCTGTCCCCTACAAAGGATTGGCGTTTGGCATCAAAAAGGAGGAAGTAAGGCAGAAGAGAAGAGAGTATTTACCGAGCCTGGTGGACAAGCCATAATACATTGACCTGGCATTTAGGTTTTGAATTCCCGTGGGGCCATCCAGATTTCGGTTTGCATGCTTTCCCGAAATCGCTCCAGGTTAATGCCGGCATGATTCCTTCGAAACGCCATGGGCGAATTCCTTGTTTCCGTCCTCTTCCGGATTTTTTTTAAACGAGGTATAAAAAATTAATGTTTCACCCTTATTTCTTATCTTCTGCGCATAATTGATATCTAGATAATTATTTAGCTATTTCAAGCTAACCACCAAGCCTTACCAGATTCCTTGATCAACATCTGAAACAAGAATTAGAAAATCATAAAATTCCGTTTCGGCATCAGTTAGTGCCACTTATTGTGCGTAAGGTAGAGTGTGTGCCATCTTCACAAAACAAGCAGGCTTTTTCGCTGTGTTGACCAGTTATGCGTACAAAGCCGTTAGAGCTTATTTTAGATAATATAATCTGCTACAGATTAAAACTATACTTGAGAACGCACAATTAACTAAAAGTTCAGTCATCAGTTCTGAAGTTAACGCTCCCTTTGGCTTACAAATTAATAAACTGACATACATTTTGTGCTACATGTACCTAAAATTTTTGGTTTTCTCTCTTTAAGATTTTAAAATTACTCCAAAAATGGGAAAAAATTGTTTACTGTATCGAGATTGCTTACCATGAGAATGCTCAGTAAAAATCGACTTGAAGTATTATGAATAGTGGTAATATGGAGTAATTTATATTCCAAAGAATATCGCTCAATACTGATAAAGTAGCTCAGACTTGGGGTATTCAGCGCAAGCGAGTAGCTTCAAATGAGCTTTGCCTTTGGCGGTGAAGAGGAGAATTAGGAAAGTTAAGCGAACAGACAATCCGAAGTGAAAATGTGCCTCAGGTAATTAATTCAGAAGGGATTACACCAAATCTACGAGGAACGAGAAAGCAAGTTGCCTAGCTAACAGCCTTTCTCCCTGCATTGTAGGCAGGTTCTGTTAAATTCCGCAACTCCATTGACGCATTTTTGCCCCTTATTACTAATTAATCGATAAAACAATACGTTGATAACAGCAATAAGTAATTAATAATATTGTATCTCGTACGCCAGAATTCTCATCACCATTCTTCACATATCAGCTTCGATGTTTGATTATTAATTACCATAGCTTGTATTGGTTCACGTAAGAAGTGACTTCAATCCATCATCTGGATGCATTTTGAGAAAATCGAAAAAAAACTGTGTGCTACCGTATGTACTTAGAAGTTTTTAATCAAACTACCACAGAATGTTCTTTAGAGCAAAGAGTATTTAAAAGTTTATTGTTTTTGAACCTTGAATAATTTTAATTTTTTTAAATAAAAAACCGAAGCTTGCTTCAGGTCCCTTTTTGCATGAATTGGACTGGGCCACAAATTTATCGCGAAAAAATGTGTATAATGAAGAAAACATTCTTGTAACTACAAATACTTATTTCATTTGTCATTTTAGCCTCATTCGTTTTTGTCTAGTGGGCCAGTTGTTAAGTAAGTCAAGAAATAACTTGTTTTTGTAGGAGATGTATGGTTGCAGTTTTCTCAAGACATCAATTTTAACTTCCTTCATAAGGATTTTTCCTAGAGGGCATGTCTTCTGAAGTTCAAATTGATGTGTTCTCTACCGAATGTATATAAAAAAGAATGGATTACAAGTGCGTCGATGAAAATGTGAGCTTTAACAATTTCAATGGACGCTGAGTCGAACTGATGGAAACTGGATATTCCAAAATACATCTTATCGCCATTTTTCGTGTTCCTCTCTCTAGTTTCAAGAGAGACAGGAGTTGTTTTGAAATATTGATGCCACCATCCTTTGATGTCTTGTATGTCTCCTCCTTTTACTATTAATTTATTTAGGGGTTTAGAGGTATGCATAATTATTTTGGTTAGCTGTCTCATGGAGTGTACCGTGTCAAATTTTTTATACTTACTTTTAACTGACTGAAATCACTATCACAGGCTAAGAAGCTGCGCCAACTAATCGGATAGTATTGCTAAATATTTTTATTTTAATCAGGGAAAGCAGAATTTTGAACAAAGCGTGATTTTTATTCTGCTCTTCACAGTTATCGCAGTACAGGTGCAGAATTGTCACAGCTGTAGGAATGTCATTCATAACGCAAAAAAAGTAAACCTCGTTTGGTCCTATATTGCTTTCTTCCTCATGGCACTTAAAGAATTTATCAGTGTTGTTTTTAATATCGTGTGTGCAAAAGCGTTCACATTTATCTATTTGTGGTATAATGTGTCTTGAACAGGTATCTTAAGCATAGTAAGATTCTGCATGAAATGAAACCACAAGGCAGCAACGATGCGGCCAAAGATGGAATGATCATGTGACTTATAAATGGAAAGAAACTCTGTCACCCCCCCCCCCCCCCGCCTCCCACTAGTGATAAGGAAATGGGGTTGATGGGAAAGTTACAGTAGCCGCTTTGGATTTTAGGATAATACGAGGAACTACAAAGGAACTCTATGTTGTAAAGCGTTCAAAAATAGCACTGAGATTATCAGCATTAATTAAAAACAGCGAAAAAACAGTTAAAAAGCGACCGTAACTTCACGGAAAAAATTCATTACATTACCGGAAGTAGAGGGGAGAGTGTTCATTGTTTGTTATATAATGTAAGGTATGTCCAAGAAGGAGTGATAGAAATGCAGAGTTAAGCTGTGAAAAAGGATCAGAAAGTAGCTCAATATTCGCATAAGAAACATATTTGAAAGTATTTACTCCTTCATAAGTTTATCTTCTTGTTCCGCACAGTAATGCTAGACAAGATTTTCTACGACAGGACAGTTACACACAACTACTGATTAAATTTAAGACACCATTCAAATATCGCAGATACAGAAAAGGGTTTGCTAAGAATGGATGTTTTGGACAGTAGTAAATTACCGTGACTGCGGAGGAAGTCACTTTGCGCCGCCGCATAGCCTCCCTCGGCTGCAAACTGCCGACGAGCAATTTACGCGGCCAGTTCTGTGTAGGGTCACCCACGCGAATGGGGCTTACGCTCCACTGCGGTTGGAGATTTAGAACCGTTCGAAAGGCCAAAAGAAAGCCGAGACCCTCCTCCGGACTGTAAATAACCTTGACTATGATGCATGTTATCCATTCGGGACTTTTTAAAGTGGCAATTTCCTAAATTTCTGGACAGTTTACGGAAGGGGGGAACAAGGCTGGAGGGGAGAGTGTCGGGAAAAAGGGTTTGTGCGTCGAGAACACGGCCGCTCTGCCTCAGGCCTTTGTATTCCCCAAATTGCTGCCACGGGCTGCGAAAAAAAAATACGACCCACCTGAGTTCAGCTTGCTTGGTGCGGGTTTGCGCTCTGCCCTCCACCGAGCTAAATAAATAATTTCGAGGGACGCCTGGCACCCCTGTTGTTACGTCTTACGCGTTCGCTTTATGTCTTTGCGCAGAACTGCAGAAGAAATTAATGTCAGCTAGGAATCGTTCTGGACGCAGCAGTAAAAGAACGCAGCTCGCTGTCCGCCAATTTACTGCTTTCTTCCCAGCTGTTTCAGTGGCTGAACACATTCGTTAATAAAGCGAAGATTGCTATCTCTTGATACTTGTTCTTACATAGTAATTCATGATTTCGAAGTACTTAATTTTATTTTACATGAAAATATCATTGGAGGGAGATAAATTTAATCCTTTTTGTTTTTCTCTCAATATTATTTCAAAGCAAGAATTACGATTTAAATACAAAATAATTTATAAAGATTTTTGGAAAGTTTAATCGACCAGTTAATATAATTGTGTGACATACGCTACTGTCAGGAACTGGAATTGTGTTCTCATTTGTTAATTAATTAATAACCAAACCCGATGGCGTTAATTTATATCATAGTTTATTTAAATATCTCGGTTACTTGACATTCTTTGAGAAATAATTAACTAGCCGATTAGACGATGATGACGAGAAAACATCGGAATTTTTGCACAAATATTATTCTTAAACAAAATTTACGGCAACCATGTTCAGTTTGAAATACATTAAATTTCGAGGACGGTTAATGCGCAGAAAACCATCCAATAGCGGGGAGGCCGCCAATAACATTTCTGCATTGCTGTCCCTGTTAAAGAAATTTAAGTGTCTGAAGGTCACATCAAACAATAAGATACCGTAAAATTAGTTTTTAACAATAAAAATATCATCAAATTTTCTCAAAACAGCAATGTAATGATTTTAGAATAAATTCAGATAATTTTAAGCTTTAAATATTCGTATATATACAATAGACTATTCATTATTACTCGAAATAAGTTGATAAATGGTAGACGCTACTAACACATCCAATAAGTAGCTTTAAAATAAATATTCTAAAATAAAAGTAATTAGAAATTATTTCAATAATCTAAATATGCACTCGCTGACACAAGAAAATTGAAGCAACCAAAAGACATGGTCCGATGCCAATTTAACATCGTACACGTAGGGTACACACCATCGGGGTGCATGTAAATATTTATAATTGCAATTCTCAGTGAGAGGTGGAACGACTACCTCTATCAGATTCCATTAGTATTGATCATGTTTATTGTTGTTGCCAGAAAGGTATACAAAAGGGTGCTAACAGCATCATAAGTTGGGTGACCACTGTGAAGGACGCGAAGGGGTTATCAGCACCTGGCAGGGTTTGAAAGAGGGCACCATTTGGCCGCCTGGTCGATTCGCGCAAACTCAGATTTGTAGAGCATTTGGACGTGACAATGATTCGATGTTGGGCTGCATCAGAACGTGAAGGTTCCGGTCCAGTATATCCATGGCAGCCGAACGAGAAGGTTGTTTAACGGCCCGCTATACCAATCGAGCTCACGTACAGATCGTCCTGAAGTTTTTGCGTCTTACGGAAAGTGTTAGTATCGTCGTGTAATATGCACAGTTAGAACTTACCGAGTGAATCAATTAGTGTAAGATTAGAGAATTCTATGGTGAAACGGAACGATGTCTGGCCCGTCAGACACGGGACAGACAATTAAGACAGCATTAGATGCATGTTTCTCCAATAACCCATGTACACACTTTGACAATAAATTTGGCCGCCGCTGAAAAATTCTATCACTCTTATTTTGCAAAATCTGACATCAGTGTCATCCGAAGAAACAGTAACGCAATACTGGCTTTCCAGTATTATATCGATGTTTCCTGGGATGACATTGATGTCAGTTTTTGCAAAATAAGAGTGGTAGAATTTTTCAACGGTGGCCATATTTATTGTCAAAGTGTGTACATCTTTACAACCAACAAATTATAGTATGAGTGAAATGTCGCAGCCTCAAGCAGCAAACTTTATAAGTGAGCAGCTACATGTTCCATACAGCATAGAAGGAGAGCAACAGCAACAACATCTCCAGCAACAACAACATCACCACCAACAACAACATCACCACCCTACCACCACCAACAACAACAACCACAGCAACGCCAGCAGCAGCGGCGGCTCCTGGAGATGGAAGTGGGGGCGGGTGGAGCCCGGCCACTCGACACATATATGTCTTCTGGAGCTGCTACGCACCACGTGACTCGAAGAGAAGGAACACCGAAAACTAAAGGTGAGTCGAACCAGCCAGCAAAGCGACGCTGTGTGCAGAAACAGGAAGTGGGGTAGTCCGAGGGAGACTTATAACAAACAGTGCAGGCGGAGGAAGTCGTTATGCTGGACACATCAGGACCGGTAGAAAACACCCAACCTCCAATTTCGTCGCCAGAACCCCCCCAATTCTAGCCATATGCAGTCTCATACGATAGCTCAAACCTATCGTAGTAAGGATAACAGATATAGCTACTCAGACAATGGCCCATTCTATATCTTTGTAGAGAGTTTGGACAGAAACGTTGGAAAGCTGCATCCAATGGCAGTCGGTAAACTGATATTCCAGCACAGCAACGCATTCAAAAAGGAAGTCCTTAATATCACTTTGATAGGTAAAAATCGACTTAAAATAGAAACTGGCTCTGCAGGCGTTGCCAACACTATAGTACAATTAGACGCTCTGAAATCCAAAATCATAGAAGCCTATGTACCAAACTTTCTGATCCACAATCAAAGTATTATAAGAAACGTGGACATCACCTTGAGTGAGGAGGAACTGAAAGAGGAGATAGTTTCCCCATTCTCAGTGGTACGAATCAAACGATTTACAAAAAGATCGCAAACGAATCGAGAACAAGCGGTTTCCATACCAGTCTTCTTAGTCAATTTTCGGGCGCAGTGTTTATCCTCCCACGTGACAATACTAGGTACACGTTGTACAATAGAATCATCCAGTAATTCAGTGTGGAATCTGCCTACGTATAGGACACCGTTAAGTACAACGCAAATCACGCGCAGCTCGTTGCAGTAGACGTGCCGGCCCTCACTCGGAGACCCAGTGCAACAACACTACCACCGTGTGCTGTGCCCTTTGTCGGGGTCAACATTACGCCACAGATAGGAGCAGCCCGGTATATTTAAAACATCGTGAAACAAAACAAGAAACGGCATATAGAACAAGTATGACGGGCCCCAACGTAGATCAATGTATGCGAGGCTATGCCCGAGTAGTTCCAACTCAACCACAAATAAGCAGCCAAATGGAATTCCTACCATTAACAGCGCACAAACTGCATCGCCCGCTTTACCCACAGACAATGACCCCTATAAAGAAAGTCTGGAATACGAGCTTCGACAAAAAGATATTAAAATAGTAGTAAGTTGATAGAATCCACAAGAAATTTCCAGGAACAGAGGAAGAAAGAGTAATAACCGCTCAGGAAATGGAGAAAATCATGCAGTGGAATACACGTTCTATTAGTTCCAACAAGGAAAGTACTAAGCAATTTTTGAAAGAAAATGCATCCCCATCTGTACTTTAACCGAAACCTGGCTAAAACTCGAGGAAAGAATATCAGTTCCAGGCTATACCATTATTCGCCACGATTGACAGGACGGGTTAGGTGGCATCCTAGTGCAGTCCAATAGACATTTTACCAAAGTACCATTGGATCTACAAGGAATTAACATAGAATGTTGCGCAATTGAAACCTCTCTCAAAGGTCAGCGCGGTACAGTACTGATTATGTACAGGTCTCCTGGAATACCGCTAGTTAAAGAAGATCTTCACTACCTACTCAGGCAAACTGGCAAGCTGCTAATACCCACCGAAGATCTAAATGCCCACCACCCGATGTGAGGCTTCTCTACTGAAGACCGCCTGGGTAGGGATATAATAAAATTAATGGAAGAACGTAATTTAACACTACTTAATGACGGATCACCAACAAGAATCAGTAGACCAACAGAATCTCCTTCCGCGGTAGATATCACCCTTGCGTCACCAAACATCGCCTTGGGCACAGACTGGTCTATATTTCAAAATTCCCCTTGGCTCAGATCACCTGCCTCTATTGCTAACCTTTTCAGACATTAAACAACAGCATTCGAAGAGATATCCAAACTATAAGTGGAATATAAGAAAAGCAAACTGGCAGCGGTATAGAGAAGCAGCAACACAGGTATTTTCCGATTTTGAAATGAGCGGTGATCTAGAGAGCGACTAACATAACTTTAAAGAAAAAATTGAAAACGTGAATTCCTTCGCCATTCCAGTCACGCGCCCCATTACTAGGCGTAAACATGCAAACACCGTATGGTGGGATGACGATTGTCAGCAGATGTTGGAAGAAAGGAAGTAAGCACTCCGCACATATCGGAGGTCGGCCACAGATATTAACTTCCTTGCGTTAAATAAGATCAAGGAAAAACCAAACGTCTTTTCAAAGAAAAAAAGAGAATGGCCTGGAAAGATTTATTTCCCACTTTTAACTAAGACATGCCTTTACGAAGACTACGGAGAAAATTAGATCATTCAAAAGATCTCAGCAAACATCCTTACCCGAGGTAGGACCAACGGAAGCCGTGCTGGAAGAAATCATAACGTCGCTAACGCCCCCATGATTGGAGCATTCTGTTTTGCCAAGAGATAACAATGATAACAGCCACTACAAATTTCTTATGCAACCATTCGTCGTTGAAGAACTTACCCGGGCACAGCCCCCGGCCCAGATAACATCGGCTATCCAATGCTCGCCAACCTACCTCCCACTCCCAAATTGTACCTCTTAGAGAAACTAAACCAAGGCTGGTCAAAGAGCATAGATATAACAGAAATGAAGACAGCAAGAGTAGTAGCCATGAAGAAATCCACCCTAAGTCCCGACAAACCAACATCCTATTGACCAATCACATTACTATCGTGTGTGTACAAATGCGTATAAAAACTGGTCAAATCACGGCTCGAATGGTGGTTTGAAAATCACTCGCTTCTACCACGCCTTCAATTGGGATTCAGGAAAGGCACAGGAACTATAGAAACGCTTGTCCATCTGCTGGTTTTCACTCAGCTATCTCTTAGCAGAAACAAATACATGGTTGCGGTGTTCATGGACTTAAAAAACGCATAAGACAAAGTAGTATTGCCGATACTAGTTAAGAAGTTAATAAAAATTGGGGTGCCCCGAAGATTTGCTACGCAAATGTACACACTACTACGTAATAGGTGGTTAATTGTTAAGAAAAATGGGAAAGTTTTGGGTCCTAGACGTGTCAGTAAAGGTAAGCAGCAAGGGTCGATCCTGGCCCCGTTCCTGTTCAGTATTTACACGGCTGACTTGCACTTGATAACTCAACTAAAATCAGCAAACGACCTTTGCATTTATACGGAAGCTGACTCAATCGAGGAATGTCTAAGAAGGCTAGGCAGGACACTACAAAGATTACAAAGCTGGCTTTTGAACAACGGTATGCAGATATCTACACACAAAACAGCCGCCTGTTTCTTTACTAGACACAGAATATCCAACATGAAAGTATAAAAATAGGTCCGTATACCTGCCCAGTTAAGCCTCACGTCAAGTACATCGGCTTAACCATCGACAATAAATTGAAATGGTTGACCCATATAAGGAACATAATTAACAAATGTGAAGCATCATGTAATGTAATACTAGCCACAACAGGTCTGGGTTGGGGCACCGAACCCACAGTTGCAATCCACCTCTACAGGGCTCACGTACGACCCATCCTTGATTATGGGTGCATCTTCTTTGGATTGGCGTCAGACAGCACTCTGTCCAAACTTAGTAAACTACAATACAAAATTCTGCGTTCCTGTTTTGGGGCCATGGGTTTGATTCCAACTAACTCTCTGCTGGTAGAAGCTAAGGAGCCTCAATTACACCTGAGAAGGCAATACCTCGCAACTAAAGCACTACTGAAGTGGTCGCAATTCCTAGAAAGCGAACTGGTTGAGAAAATCTCTCAGCTGATGCTGCACTGCGTCACTAGCAGATACTGGTTTAACAGGACGATGCCGTGCATAGAAGTAGCCTACATTGACGTACAACATATACAGAAGCAAATCACTAAGTCATGGAATTTAGGATGTTACATCACAAACTACAATAATCATGAAGGAACTGTGCAGCCAGCTGTATCTCTGCTATCAACGAAACTCACAGGCTATCACAACAACTTTGGCACAGCTCAGAGCGCAGTGGGGAGAACCTTCAGTATATTACACCGATGGATCTAAGTTCGCAGACATGGTAGGATGTACATTCGTTGAAACATACACAAACAGGTGCGGGAAATACAAGCTACCTCATTCTGCAAGCATACTGACAGCGGAACTAACGGCGATCTTAGAAGCCTTACGGAATGCCAGCCATTCCGAACGTAAACCAGTTATTATCCTCTCTGACTCAATGTCGGCAATGCAGCTCCTAAAGCACCACAAAACCACCGCGCATAATAATCCGATGGCCGTTGACATTATAAACTGGATATCCATCTTAGAGAAAAGGAGCCAGCCAGTCACTGTGGCATGGATCAAAGCACACTATGGGGTACTGGAAAACGAAGCAGCAGATGCACTCGCCAAGGAAGGAGCCTATAATGGCGAAGTCTAACACCTCGATGTACCATATTCCGACTACTTTACTTACTTCAAAAACAAACTGACGACTGCTTGGCAGCTTGACTGGAAGACAGAGGGCCAGATAAAAGGAAGATTCTACGAATCATTACAGCAACATATTCCTATTAAACCACGGTTCGCAAAAGTAAATGTCCCACAAAATTTGTAACAACGATAATTCGCCTGAGAACAAAGCACGGGCGCTGGCAACAACACCTCCATCGCCCGAACTTAGTCGATAACCCAACCTGTGACTGTGACAGCAATCAAGATTAAATCCCAGGCCACATATTTTTCGGCTGCTGCAAATATACCGCGGCTAGCACCACTCTCATAAGGGCCTTGATATGAGAGGGACAGCAACTGCCAACATCAAAACCAACTCTTCTAGCCTCAAATAACCTAAACGTATACCGGCTTCTGTATAACTTTGTTCTCAAAACAATATAATGATATAACAAAAATTTAGACGTGCTTAAGTAGACGGAAATACCCATCATATCCCATTAAAACGTGAGGAACAAGATAATTTGTCCCCATATATCTAAATGTTGGCACACATGTATGTAGTTAAGTACGCACATACTTAAACATGTAAATAGCTAAATATGTAAGTATAAAGGTATGTGACATGGTTGTATTACTACTTAAATATGTATATAGCTAAATATGTAAATAGATAAATATGTTAATAGTTAAATATATAAATAATTAAATATGTAAATAAAATGTAATCAAAAATGTATTTGACTTGGCTGCATGGCTACTTGTCAAATGCAAAAATAAAAAAAAAGGTTCCGGTCGACTACATCTGATCATCACAAGGAAAGATCGCCGTATACTGCACCAAGCATACCATAACAACTTCACATCAGCGCCCACCATCCTAGTACAAGTAAAGGACTTGGCAACGTTCTGTATCATTGATGGGAGAGTAGTAGTAGCAGGATTAGGGAATTACAGTCCTATGCGTAGGCTGCCGTTAACACCACAACACAAATGTCTTTGCTCAAGTAAAGGGTACACGAACGGCTTAATCCGACTATCTATGCTGATCACAGTAGTTTCAGTTACGTCACCACCGACGGTAGTTATACCGTATATAGATGATAGCAGCCTTAGATACGACAGCTTTCTAATGAAAGTCATAGAAAAATAACTGAAATGTTAAGTTTTAACAAATCGACAAGGCTTCATCCAATGAACCAATAAAATACAGAAAACAGTCGCTGAAATCCATGCCATACTTTTCGTACTGCCTTTTGTTGTTTACAATGGCGCCCGAATATGATGTGATCATTGTACAATTTAAATTTCATTAGATAAAATTTGAAAAACCAGAATTTCGATGACTATTCGAAGAGAAAAGTCGTCAGCAAGAAAAATCAATACATGCTATTTTCATCTTTTCTTTAGGGGTAAATAATAATTTTAAACTGAAGAAGGTAGACAACCTCAATAAAATAAACATCCTACATGCCAACGTCAGGAGAGTATTTGGAAAAGAGGGGAAAAAAGTGGTTATTACTAGGGATTATTTCAAATACGTTTTTAATATGAGAGCATGGACAGGGAAAATTTTTGGCAGCGGAACGGACAGATTCAATTTCTGAAGTGAAAGTGTGTGCTGTACCTAAAATTTGGAGGCAGCTAGTTAGTATGTTACCCCTACACAACATCAAGGACGGTGAAAGTATTCATAAGTGTTATTAAATGTGCGGCACTGACGCATGTACAGCAGACGGTTTTGGAACTTAACACAGGACCATGGCACTCAATCTAGTAATTAGGAAGTGCGCAATATCACCAAGTCAAAAATCACGTGAAAATATTTCCATCATTGACGCTTCAACCCCGTGCTTAGCACCGAAAACCGTCATCGCGTCGCAACGATCTCGCCCGGGAGGCTGGTATTGAAAACAGTGAGACATGAGTGTCAAAAGACTTCTTCAATCACTGATCCGCAGAAGAACGTGGATGTTGTTAGGGTTTGGATTATTGTTTAATTGATCAACAAACTCGTAAAATATCTTGGGCGTGTGTTCAGTGATTTGTACGCAATTAGTTGCGTGAATTAGCATGTTAGTTATATCACACTTACATTTAATGATGTGACAAAAATTTCATAGTCTCGTGAACACGTTTTGGTCGAGACCAAAGTTCTTTCGAGGGAAGGGAATTTCGTAAACGCTATGATGTGTTTGAGAACGAAGGAAATGCCTGGCTATAGCATAGCTCTTCGTGCGTTGTTTCACTCCAAATTAGGAAAAATATTTTTTATGGACGCTATTCAGTGGTTTATCAGATTAATACGGCATGAGAGGAAAAAAAAAAACATAACTGGTCAAGTTGTAAGATTTCGGAAAATGATTAACGGCTTATCGTCTAATGCGTATCGAATACTTTGCCATGAAGAGGTGTTAAAGATTCACAAAGATGTGACGCGACCGAGAATGGTGGATGAGTGGTTAACACTCTGGCCTCGCATTCGGAAGGACGCGGGTTCACATCCCCGTCCGGGCATCCTGATTTGGTTTTTCCATGGTTTCCACAAATCACTCCAGGAAAATGCCGGGATGCTCCCTTCAAAAGGCCATGGCCGAATTCCTTCCCGTTCCTTGTCCCCAATCCCACTCCACCTCTAATGACCTCGACGTCGACGAGGAGTAAAGTCATAAAAAAAGGGATGTGACTTGCGAATAGGGTAAGTTACTACTCCATGCTTATTTCAGCAAATACTGGATTCCCATCACGATAATGAGACCTAGAGTGGTGGTGTAACGGTTAGCTTTTTGTCCTCGCATTCGGGAGAACGGCGGTTCGAATCTCCGTCCGGGCATCCAGATTTGGGTTTTCCATGGTTTCCCCAAGTCACTCCAGGTGAATGCCGGGATGCTTCCTTCAAAAGGCCATGGCCGAATTCCTACTCATTCCTTGCCTCCCATCCTTTCCCGTCTCTAAAGTCCTAGCTGTTATAGGAGACGTTAAGCAGTAAAAGAATAAGAAGACAATGAGGAGGCTGTTTGGCAAAAAGTTCAATATAATTAATAATAGGCAGCTTGCATATGAAGATAAAAAATATTACGAAGAAATCGACCTACTCGGAGATCTGTGACAAATATGAGTGTTTTGCCAGCATCAGTCACGAGACTTACAGTGTAACTAAGAGAAAGTATTCAATCGAAATCGTAACTTAAAATTCAATCTAGAATTTTTAAATCACAAGAAAAGAAGATACGAATTTTGTAATGGAAAACGCAAATGGAGGAACTAGAACTTTACTGCATCGACAAACCTAATTAACATATTTTTAATTTGATACGCAAATATATAAAAGGTTCGTAGTCAAGTGTCGTTTACGAATAAAGGGTTTGTATACATCTCAAAACGTTTAGCACTTTGTTTTCGTGGTCATCGATGAAGACTTACTCATTTTATATTGATTCAATAAAGACCTCTCACGGAAATATTAAGGAGGAAATGTGTATTCAAAGATTCCAGATAGTGTAAAACGCACGGTTTTCTAAAACTTTGTAAGTAATTGAATCGAAACTCCTAATATATTTATTAAAAAGAGAGAATTATGAATGAAATTCATCGATAGGAAGGCCAAAAATTTATGTACTTATATCTTAATGAGTTTACTCTTACGATTACCGGACAGGGAATTTGAACTGGTAAATTTTTTTATCTTGGCTGTTTGTAATTGGCTGTATTAAACAAACGTTTATTAAAGGAACAGTTATTCACACTGCCGATTCGCAATTACTTATAGTGGTAAAACTATTTCCTTTGACAAAATGATTTTGACGTACCTCCTTGCATAAATAAAATATTGCTTGTTTGTTGTCTAAATTGAATAATTGGATGTTAATCAGCCCAACTGCAAAATGAACGTTTCTTAAAAAAACAATATTTTTAGCTAGATAATTTTTGGTGATTGAAATGAAAATCCCGTAAATCTGTTAGGTTTAAAAGTTATAAACATCTCAATTTTTGTCTCATAAGACTATACAAAGGAATATGAACATTCCTTCAGGTCAGCAGTAACTGGGTCTTATCAAACTGTAACCAATCTGAAAGCTCCAAAAATGTCATGAACCTGTGAGAAGCATTGTACGAGCTGCAGCGAGCCGAACTTGTTAAGACAAACCGAAATAAATAAAGCTTTTCAGAGAATATGACAATGCGCACATGCTTAATAGTATTTTTGTATATATTTATTTTTTTTTCGGAAACTATGTTTGCTTCATAAAGTTAAGTCTAAAAAGTGTTAATGAATAATTTGACACACCTTGGGAATATTTTAACAAAATAACTACGTTTATTCCCAATTTAGTAATCCATACCCACAGACAACAACACTTTGAAACTTTCCCTAGAAAATTTTATCTAGTTTGAAACTATAATAGGAATAATTTTTGAGCATACAATCAGCGTAATTTTAAATTACTATGAACCATTATTCATTCTGAAAATTATTTTATAACAAGTATTAATGACGAACTGTAATTTATTTTCCATCAAGCTTCATCAGAGTAAATTTCAGATTTAGAGTATAAATTGGTAACTTATGTTGCAATCTCTATAGTATAAAAAGTATATTTAGGATCCAGTGTCAGAGTGATTTACCGTGCATTTCCCTTCTGTTGTGACTTTTTTAATTTTTTTTATTTTTATTTTTTTAAAAACAACATACAATCAAAGTTGCACTGGAAGTGAATATCCAATATAAGCAGCCATAAAAATCTGAAATGGCGAGATTCAAACTGCGGACGTCTCGATGTAGTCAGAACCATTAACCACAAAACCTCGAGATCGCTACAATGATGTTCACTCATGCAAACTCCTTTCTATCAGCATCTTGCAATACTTACCAAAGACTGCTACAACGTACATTTTTCTCTGCACAACTGTAAATACATAAGGTTTATATAATGAAATGACTCTTTCTTTCATTGAATTGGCAGTACAAATTCTTTATAGTCAATTTATTTCCGGAACTTTATCTTCAGTGCTATACTGAAAACCAAACGGTATGAACATTTTTAAGTGTTAAACCTTATTTCCCTTAAAAAAAAAAAAAAAAAAATTATAAAAAATAAATCTCTTATCGTGTTAGCGGACTGTTGATAAGTTTCAATTTTCCATTCATTCCGCCTCTATCGAGGCTTATACCAACGTGACAATACTGCCACATAAAAAGGACAGGAGAGAAGTGTACTAGTGCTTCACCGCTCGGAAAGGAGGTTTCATGGGTCATTGGCCAGCAGCGAGAAACACAGCCTTGTTGTAGTTTCTCAGGAAACCCGGGTTTGAAACTTTTAAACGACTTGCTTCTTCACGCCAGAAGGAATCAGTAACGGAGGCACACACGTTTGTTCAGATTTTATTGACCATTCAGAATTGATGATATCGCTTAGCCTGAAGAACGTAGATGTGGCCACGGCTGCATTCTCTTTTCTAATATTCTATGATTTCTTTGTTTATCTGACTGTTTCTCTTTAATGTATTAATAATATTTTGATGTTCCGAGCGGCATTGACTACAGATTAAGAGTAATATGTTAAATCATTTATTGCTTAGTTTGTTTCTTGCTTGAAGTATCAACAGAATATAAGAATCCTTTACCGCTATCTTAAAATTCATCAGACATATCTTCCAATTTTTTATACAGTAAATCAAGTGTTGACTTATTAATACGATAACGTTTTCTGTTAATGTCGTGAATTTTTGTATAAATGGTAATATGAGTGCTAGTGGTTTGGACCACTGAAGTATTTAAGTTTAATTGGAATGGAGCATATTTCCCTAAACACCTATCTTACGATTTCTTGCTGTTTGTCTTCAATTCTTTGAGTGTAATTTCCCCACTCCGACCTTAGCACATAACCAGTTTTAATTTTAAATTCTTTCTGTGATTTTTGGTAAATTTTCATCATTTTCCCTGGTAATTTATACAAGCACTCTCATCATCCTGCTCCTATTTTCCAGTGACTCCCAATATCCTGCTATTAATGACTGCGTTATATGGTAACTATCAGGAAAATATAACCACCCTCCATTGCACCGCCTCCAAACTCCTGTATTTGATTCTCGAAATACGTGTTAAATACTACACCAGGATTTTCAAGCAATAGTCTGACAGGTTTTGTAACGCACTTCCCTCTCTTCTCTGGTAAATTCCCTCATAACCCTCTCCTGTAAATGAAGAATTTTGAAACCTCTTTCAACCACCTGGCTCAATTGAGTTATGATAAGATATTAAATTTAAGTATTTAACAAGCAATTCATTCCCGATCCTATTGGCCATAATTATAAAAAAACTAAGATTTTTATTTGTGTCCCTAGTAATTTTACTCATTTTGGCGTTTACCTTCATTCTATACTGAACTCCCCGTTGCTGTCCAAATTGTGTACAAGCCTGGAAGACTAATGCTCGCGAAGTTATAAATAACGTATTTGTTCCTTAACGAAATTTATCTGCTTGTATTAAACATTCTGATACAAAGGTAATGCCAACAAAATAGTGATTTTCCAAAACCTTTTAAATAATTTCTTGTTTTAACATATATAATCTAAGGATGTAAGTTATATAGATTTATTTATGTCACTTTTCCTCGAGCCTAGTGTGTTAGAATATTGAAAAGTTGACACCAATAACGGGACAATTTCGATAGGTAAACATGCCCCTTATTGTTAGTAAGTTTGCTCATTGATCTAAATCGACCGCCGTCAATACTGGGTTGCATTGTAATTCCGACAACGCTGCACTGTTGACAATGGAGGGCCGCGTGCTCACTTTCATAATGAGGCCGTGATTGGATATTTTTGTCCCCACACCCACATTCAACGCAGCTACATCAGGTCTTTATTAGTACGGTTTGCAACAGCCAGGGGCTGCGCTCGCTGCTTTTATTAGCGTGGTTTGTGTTTGAGGAGCAAAATGGTATACTGTATTTCCCAGACCTCTAAGTGAGACGCTTTTGGTCTCCAGGAAGGCAAAATGTTTGTATCACTAACAATGTATTAGTTAGCTATCACGACCATCACTACACAAATACACTGATCAGCCAAAACATTATGACCACCTGATTATTAGTATGTTGGTCCATCTTTGGAGCGCAATACAGAAGCGAATCAGCGTGTCATGGATACAAAAGAGTCCTCGTTAGGTTTCCGGAGTTGTCTGATACCGGATGTCTTCTCACAGGTCACGCAGTTCCCTTAAATTACGGGCCGGTGGTTCGTGGGCGCGGCTACTGGGAACGAGCATCTCGGAAACGGCAAGGCTGATTGGCTATTCGCTACTGTAATGAACATGTATGCAGAGTGGTTGAAGGACGGTGAAACTATGACTGGGCGTCAAGGTGGTGGACGTCCACGCCTCATCACAGAGCGTGGAGGTAGGAGGCTTGCACGCTCTGTAAAGTGGGATTGGCAGCGATCTGTGGCAGATCTGACTGCAGAGTGTGCTCCAAAACACTTGTACCTGCACCAGAACTGTATTCTGCTGTCAGATCTGCCACAGATCGCTGCTGTCCCGCTTTACAGAGCGGACAAACCTCCGACCTCCACGTTCTGTAATGAGGTGTGGACGTCCGCCACCTTGTCACCCAGTCGTGGTTTCACCGTTCTTTAACCACTCTGCATACAGCAAGCAGCACATGGACAGCCGACCAGCCTCACCGTTTCTGAAATGCTCGTTCGCAGGGGCCGCGCCCACAAACCACCGGTCCATAATAGGCTATCTTACAGTATTGAAAATATATTACAAATTGTATTAATTCGCGTAGATTAATGCTTAAGGAATCTATTTTGTTAAATTTGAAAAGAAAGGTGGATTATTTTGAATAAAAAAGTGAAATAAAAACAAGATTTTTCTTACCTCTGGTCACGTGACAGAAAACGTCACGTGCCTCTAAACGCTGCGGCTGTGAATGGACTCTTTGCTATTATTCGAGTTTTAAACTACTTTTATTGTTTGTTGCTGGTTACCAATTGTTATTAATGAGATTTCGTGTTGAATATAAAATGGAGAACAATTTGCAGAAGACTACAGCCGAGAAATACCGAAAATAGACGCCTTATTTGTCGGGCTAACTATAGAAACAACCCCTGACTTTTATTCTACGGAACTAAAAAATTTAACAACTTCAATTTGAGAATGATTTTTATTTAAACTGAAAGTTAGAGATTAACAGAAATCGTTCATAAGAATGACTAAAATTTTAAATTAAGTTAGTTTTTTTAGGAGATATTTACGAGAAAAAAGCGAACTGAAGAGTTTGTGACGAAACGTCAGCATTACATATATTTTATAAGTTTGTAGATGCATGTATGTTCGCAGATATGCTTACAATGTCTCTGGGGTTGAGGAAGAGTGATACACAGTCAAGCGAGTCGCGAGGTTACGTAAAGTTGGTCCGCCATCGCGTGTGTTAAACGAGTTCGCTGTAATGGTTGCTATCGGGGTATTGTCGTTGTTATGCTGAATAAAATATTATGTGCACAGTGAACAGTATTTTTGTGGCCTGATGGACATGGTTTGCATGCTGGCTTTAAAGAATATGACCTGTTGTGGACTGGTTTTGTAAACTGCTACGGTACTACACCGTTTATACTAATTAATGAACAGTAACGGGGCTACTACTCACTGTTTCCTACCTGTTTATACTCGAAACTTGCAGTCTTCGGTGATGAAACATAGATATAACGTCTGGTGGCTTGCTTTTGGGTGATGTAATTGAAGTGTAATAAAACTTTCGTTAAGAGAAAATGCCGGCACGTGTGTATGTGTTTTGATACGCTTCATGCATGTGTCTTTTGACTGATTGATTTAATTATAGCTAACCAGGCTGGCGACCTGACGACCTTCTAATATTTTATTAAAAGTCAGAAGCTATAGGTGGAAGTACTGCAAATTGAGTCACTCAACCTAACTTCACTTAAATAAAGCCCCAAATAGCGCCGGTATCCTTGCATGGCCTACCGGGATCACAACTGAATGTATGAGTATTTTAACACCAATATCTTTACAAGTTGTATAAGGCAAGCACAACAGTTAAATACCTAGATGTTGTGGATAATTTTTCTTAACTACTGATATAAAATTATAGATAAATGATAATTTTTTACCAACGACACTGAATTTATTGTTTATTTATTTACCTACCACGTTCACTTTATGGCACGTAGAAACTGCGATGTTTAAGTGTTTACTGTTAACAAGAAGATAACGCTGCCCTGGTGTCCAGGTAGCTGCATGGTTAAAGAGTGCTAACGGAATTGAGAAGTATGTTCAAACCTTGATTGGGATAATATTTTTTTCGTGTGTACATATTTTTTTTTCGTTGCTGTTTGCCGTTTGTTGCTTTAGAGAATTATGTTTTTATTCGATGAATTCGTAAAGCGGCATGTAAAAGTTTGAAACATAAATTGATGCCATACAAGAAAAATTTTATGAAAAGGGAGCCTTCTTCTTTTATTTTTGAAACATATTAGAGAAATATTATCATTGTCGAAATGCTAGTGCCCGGCAGCGAATAATATAATTTGTTTTAACAATGACATTTGGAGAAATTTCACGCTGGTCTCGCAAAAGTTTCGGAACGGTTTGAGCCCCTTTTGTTGGAATTTCTACGTGACGATACAACTGCATGTGGCCTTTCAGACAAAAATTCATCTATATAGGCGGTATTTACCTTTAACGTGCAAGTAATTTTCAGTTTAAAAAAATACTTTGTCGGTGTTCAAGTAACGTCCAGTTTCAGTTTTGAAGTCTTTTTTTTGGTTATTTTTCAAATGTTTATACTACGCTTACTATCCAAAAATCTGTGAAACCTTCGGAAAAAAATATGTTTTTGAGGATTTTCGATAAAGAATATGCGACGCTACCAAAACGCCCACAAAAAAAAAACCTATTCCGAAACGGGGATCGAACCTAAGAACTCTAACCTTACTGATATTCGCCTTAAACAACGTACTACACTATATCAGCGAAATTTTAGTGTATTTGATCTTCACAGAAAATGATATGTACTTAATTGTAATACTACGAGCAAGTTGCAGCGACTTTTTTCTCGCATTTCAGCTATTGTGGGAACAATGACATTTTTTGGGTAGTTTCTACTGTTGTTCTTATAAATTGATGTACATGTTATAAAATATATTCCCAACAATGTATACACAAATTCAGAGAAACGAACCAAACTTTACTTATGTAGAGAGAGTGCTTGCTGGCACGTGACGCCACGGGTATCGTTGGCCCGCACCAGGCAGCAAAGGAACATTTTGTCAGACATTTAAATACTTTAAATTTTAACAATGAACTTTACGTAAAATAAGGACTTTCGTCAAAAAACAAAAAGTACCGGAAGAATAACATGTATCAATAAACAATTTAAAACCATTTTAACAAAATAGACAAATAACCTATTTAAGGGAATTGCGTGGCCTGTGCGTTGACATCCGGTGACAGACAACTCCGGAAACCTAACAAGGACTTTTCGAATCCATGCCTCGCAGATCGCTGCTGTATTGTGCTCCAAAGATGGACTAACACACTAATAAGTAGATGATCATAATACTGTATTTTGCCTGTTCAGTGCAGTTAATTCAATATTGTCATCGAATGTCTTTTTCATTAAAAACTGCATGTTTTGTTAATGTTATTTGAGTTTATGGCGCATCGACCTAAACGTCATCAGCTACTTGTTTTATGCATGTCATGTCTGACACAAAGTGTTCGCTGAGTTAGATAGAGGCCGTTTAAGTGATAAGAAGAAACTCTTAATTGCCATCTAACTCCTGTTCTAGAGAATTAATAGGGTTTAATATCTACTACGTTTGGAATGAAGTGAGGAAATAATGAAGCAATAGAAGGAATAAAGTAATGAAATTTTCGTAATAAAAATTACCGCCCCTTTTTCTGAACTAGAATAGCGAAAATTTCTCTGTAATTAAATCTGCAGCAAAATGGAAAGAAAAGCAGAAAGTGGAATTTGAAGTAAAGAATAACATAAGAAACCAAAAATTTAGCTGCTGAGATTTTTCGTTTTGTAGCATCACTCTAATTGGTTGCTGGGCTCCATTACAGATGATGGAATATCACCTATGAAAACAGTTAATTAAATGGGAAATGATAGATTTTAAATTAATGGGTGTCGACTCTTTATAAAAATTAAATGTGAACAATACACTCTTTCGCTATGTGAAATACATGAATATTTATTCAAAATATTGCAAGATGAATTTAATAAACACGTATTGCAAGAATTAAAGTGATTGCATTTATATAAGTAACGTCTAATATATTACTCCCCTATTCACTAAAAGTGAGTGTGGAGGTTGCGTTGCATTTATTCTAATGTGCAATCATTTATGCATCGGAAGGGATATATGGATATGGTACGAGGCGTCCATGGGCAAATGGTGTTAAAGGGAGAGGTGGTCTGTATGGAACCAGCCACAGGGTTGCATGAAGTCGCACTACGAGGCAGACGTGATTGAAAAAATTGAAGTGAACGACAGCATATCACGGAAGCGTGTGTTGACCAGGACACTCCGGGATTGAAATGAACAAAAACACTACACTGGGCTCTAGGGGATGAACAAATTGAGGAACTAACCTGTTTGCGCAATGTTTTGTGAAAGAGATTCCAGGGGCAACTTGACTTATGTTCGGAGACACGGCTTCAACACCCCACTCCTGTTCCGAGATAAAGATGGTTTTAGTTTGAGAGAATGAAGTCAAAATTTTACAGTTAACCACATTGGGATGTGTGTTTGATCTCGCCGTATTCTTAATGTGACGGATGTGAACACACATAAGAATGTAGAGATCACAACGGAGGAGTGACAGCAATATTATGATGATCTGAAGAAAAATAAAGTTTTCATTATTCACATGTCACATGAGATTCTAACTCAAGTCGTTACAGTATGGCTTACGGAAGATCACACATGAATGCATAAATTTTCGCGGTTATTGACAATCTTATCTTGGTTGTTCGGGTGGAACCGCGTCTATTATTTGAAACCTGTCGTTTCAGCCACTGACATGATGAAAGGCCAGTATATGGTTGAAACGTCAGGTTTCAAAAAATTGACGTGATTCCACCAGTCAACCAAGGTTACCAAACCACACATGTTTGCTTCAATAAAAATCGATCGGTTTTGTTACCGTGTCTATTGGCTTCTGCGTTGATAATGCTAGCGGCGAATGTTGACGTTCGTGTTACAAAGAGCTGTTTTGATCCTGGGTGAACGACTCCCTTCCCGCAAATACGTTCCGTCGCTTCGTAGTTGATAAGGCGAACACGCAGGCGGGAGATGACCAGCTGTGAAGCCACGGTTGCAGTTTCATGGAAAATCTGTCAACCCGCAGTACTAGGGGTGGAGACTCGCAAAGTCCCTACTCACGGTGGCGAGGTATGAAGGGACGGTTCTCACCATTGTCGAAGTCCAAACACCGAAGAGGAGAGATAACACTTCCCCAGAAAGGATAATAGAGTGCATCATTTTATTTTTCACTCCTAGAAAAACTCGGATTTCTCTGTATTTGCTTTAGCACACTCCTGTATGTTTTTTATCCACTTGTTACGTACTGGCTTGATTCAAGAATGCAAACATGTGTTTTAATTTTACACGCTTTATTTTGCGTCGTGAGCCTATAGTTTTACCAACCACGTTCCTTTTCGGGAGCGCACGTGCGGCTGCAAGCAAGTTATAAAACCCAGGTGCAGATCACCAGGCTTGGATCATTTTAACTTTTACAAGGGAAAATGTTAATTAATCATTAATGAGTACAGACATAGATGAAGTAAAAAATGAATGAGTACAATTTATTGTCAAAAAAATCTTGATGGAGAAAGAGGCGGTATCACTGATGAAAAAGATGATGAAACCTTTGTGTTCCAGAAAAACTGCTCTTTCGGGGGGAGATGTGAAAACCATTCTTACATAATCAGATATGATGAATTTCTTTCGGAAAATATGCAAAAATAAAATAAAATTGATTTAAGGTTTTCAGTGTTTTACATGTCTCTACATATGAATACTATATTCTACAAGGAACTGTGTTAATCTCCGATTATCAGCTTGCAATACTATTTTGTTTCTAAGTTTGGACGCTATTTGAGAAACTTACACTGTACCATTTGTGCGCAAGTATTGTTATTTAATATTTTGAGACCTCAAGTTCATGCAGGCCTTAGCGGCTCCTGGCCAAACTTAATGAGAATACATATTTCGTCCGTCTATGGAGGATGACCTCAGCATACGAGAAAGCCTTGTGAGTATGGTGTCGAATACACTGGACGAACCATTCACATTGTTAATAATGGCGAGTGGAACACAAGTCATACATAATATGTCTCATCTATAATAACCGTCATCTGTATAACGCAATCTGACATTGCAGCACAAGATATGGTTTCATGCTAAGGAAATCATAACACATGCAAAGGACAGTCTTATTTAAGATCAAATTTAAATCCAGCTGCAGACTAATAATTATAACAAAGGCAGCAGATTAGGGAGCAATAATTGTTCAATGAACACGTTGTCACCATAAACTCACCTAAGAATTGCAAGGAATCAGTCCCTTGCATAGGCTCTCGATTTTTACAGCCATCTTCCTCTTCTCCTGCGGCAGTGAGAGCAACATTTGTATTCATTGTTTTTTTCAGGTACAAATTCATATTTCAACGGCGGCGAAATAAAAATGATTTTACATAACATACTAAATAGCTCCACTAATTAAAAAAAATTACAGTTTTCGAATGTGTTCAATAGAATTTCTCACATCCAACCGCGTTCTGATCCACTCTACCGTATCTCCCACACAACATACTCTTTACATTCGCGCAGTTGCAAAAATCTCATACAACCTCGCCTTTCTTTATCACGTAGCTTATTATACTCATTGGCTTTCATTATCCTACCAGAAATGACTCTGTTTCATTAGCCTAGAAGTCCTGGCAAATAGTTATCCATGGCCTCGCAAGTCAGTGTCCTCGCATATACACAACCTCCACAGAAACTAGTTCTACGTCATTTCGGCATGAATGTTAACTTATACTAAACGGAAAAAAGTTAAAGGGAGAGCGCATAGCCGAAGAAAGCGCCTACAACTCATAATGAGGTTGATTTCCTGTAAGTATTTGGGCGTAACAGTACAGAGCAATATGAATTGATAGCACACATTTAAGTTTTCATCCTGACTGTTGTGGGGTCTGCATCGCAAAGGATTTGTTAATAGTATTGACAAAGTATAGCGAAGAGCCGCTCGTTTTGTGACCATTTGTTATAGTCCGTACGAAATTGTCACCACCAATTGATTGAGGACATCAGGTAAGCCTTCAAACAAATTTAATTGATCCCAGTATAAGATTGGCACAGTGAAAATTCCGGTATTTACACAAGATATTAAACCCGCTCATGGTATTGCTAGTAGAATCTGTTTTCTACCTATGGAGCGTCACCACTGAAACATATCTGCAGGAAATTAAAGTGCAAAATTTCTTGTTTTGTTTACCATAAACGATAGAAGGATCGTATGAAATGAAAAAAAGCGTGTGCGGTATTACCGGTGAACTTCCCGCAATCTCCTATACGTGGAGCTTATATTTAAAACTGCTGCGTCGGTTCAAAATTTCTCTGGAATTCATTCAATTTATTTTATGCTTTTATTATGTCTAAAAACGTATGATGCAATGAGAAATATTTATTCTCGGCTAGTTCAACTTGGTCCTAGCTTTCATTCATATTAAGACAGATACTAAACATTAATTAATCTTATATCAGTGTCTTAAGCAACGCAATGTACAGTATTAATATATATGAAATTACGGCAGCATCTCATTACTTACATGGTTTATTTGAACAACTGTACCTTTAAATATGCACCGTAAGGCACACTTGAGCAAAAGAGAACGACACATCATTATATACAAACACTTCAGTGTTTTGTGTGGCTAGTTCATACCAGTTACTGCTTTTAGTTCTATATTGTCTTATGTTAGCAACGAGACACACTAATCACCGTTTTCCATCTAATCTGGTGACAAGTTTCTATCAATTATACAGCTGTTGAGCCTGTTAAAGTGTCATAATGTAAGTTGTTGCACAATTTTAATATAGCTCTGAGAATGTTACACGGTTTCTGGATGGTAAGGTTGCGAAAGAAATAATTGTTTCTTGCAAGCAGGATTTTTTTTCGTGCGCTTCGAAGATATGCGGTTTTGGATATTATATACTGCTGATGTGGTGATAGTATCTATTGTCCTCTGAACCGCTTGTGTGCAGGTAGACCTCTATTATCCATCAAGATTACACTATAGTCAATATGGGTTATTTGTTCCAAATTACTGCCGCTTTACTTACGAGGCGTACCCTCGCCGGAACTCATCTGACGATCTTAGGCTACGTGGGTATACGTTCTTATGTCTAACTTCCTTGTTTGAGGAAAACATTTTTCGTTTCATTCCTTGTCAGCATTCCTATAGACTCAGCAAAAATTTATGAACAAAGAGAAGGTATATTTATATTTTGACTGCAAAGTAACAATCGTAAGCTGAATAGACAAACATCGAACAGTTGATGTTAACATTTTGGATATACTTGCTACCAGAAAATAATGGTTAAAAAAAAAAAAACACTAAAACATTTAAAATAACTTTATACTTTGCTTATAGGAAAATAAATACAAATGGACAATATTTTACATTACTATTATCGAAATTTTTAAATTTATCGGTTATTATTGGAGTCGTTGCCAGCCAAAGCATGGGAAAAAATAAAAACAATAAGGAATAACCATAATACACAAAAAATCATGTTACTAGTGATTAATGCTAGAAACATGTTTCATCAAACTGAAACATACAGATGATACGCTGATATTATACAAACTGTAAAGTGTTTATCGCATGATGCAGCCAACCATCTGACAATGTGCGCCAGATATATGCCTCAACAACCAAATTGGCCGAGCCACTGATTAAAATACTGTAAAATTTGTCCACCTAAACAATATCTGCCTCACTTAATGCTATAAAATATTCAGAATTTTCATTCATACTCCCGGTGTCACCTTGAACAGCAATTAAAGTTCAGTAATCAATTGGTTTCTCGCGATGTGACAGCTGTTACAACAGCAATGTAATCTCAAAATCTGTAACTGAATATTTTTATTTTATTTGTTCAAACATCATTAAGAAATTTAAGCTCTCTTCAGTTATTTAATTTGACAAGTAGTAATCCCATTTCAGTATCTTATTCAATTTATGAAAAACGTTTAAAATCCTAAACTTTCACAAAAATATGTCTAAAAAATTGAAAATTTTATACAAATTAAAAATTCCAGAAACATTTAAAAAACTATAAAAGTTAAATAATGTAATAGAGTATAAAAAACTTAAAATCTTGAAACATATAAAAAATATTTTGTCTCAGATTTTCAGATCATGGTAATACATTGTGAAAAGGTAAAAAAATAAAAAAAATTTCTATATGAGAATATTAAAATTACTCATCCGGATACAGATGTAATATTAAAGGATAAAAGTAATATAAAAACTATTAATTGAAAAATTCTTGATTCTGCATATGAAGGATTGAAAGATAATTAATATTTATTTGGTCGTTGGGAAAACAAAGAACAGTATTAGCAAGATAGACTTAAGAGCCAAAGAAACTGGCATGCGTACGCAAACACAAAGATATGTAAACACTCAGAGTAGGGCGCTGAGGTCGGCAACGCCCATATAAGACAATGGGTGTCTGGCGTAGGTGTTAGATCGGTTACTGCTGCTACAATGGCTGCTTATCACGATTTAAGTGAGTTTGAACGTGGTGTCATAGTCGGCGCACGGGAGAAGGGACACAGCATCTCCGAGGTAACGACGAGGTGGGGATTACCCCATACGACCATTTCACGAGTTCACCGTGAATATCGGGAATCCGGTAAAACATCAAATCTCCGATATCGATGCGACCGGAAAAAGATCCTGCAAGAACGGGACCAATGACGACTGAAGAGAATCGTTCAACGTGACAGAAGTGTAACCCTTCCGCAAATTGCTGTGGATTTCAATACTGGACCATCAACAAGTGTAAGCGTGCAAACAATTCAACGAAACTCATAGGTATGGGCTTTTGGAGCAGAAGGCCCACTCGTGTACCCTTGCTGAGTGCACGACAGAAAGCTTTACGCCTCGTCTGGGCCCGTCAACACCGACATTGGACTGTTGATGATTGGAAACATGTTGCCTTTTCTGACGAGACTCGTTTCCAGTTGTATCGAGTGGATGGACGTGAACGGTTATGGAGACAACTTCATGAATTCATGGACCATGCATGACAGCAGGGGACTTTTCAAGCTGGTGGAGGCTCTATAATGGTGTGGGGCGTGTGCAGTCGGAGTGGCCTGGGTCCCCCCATACGTCTAGATACGACTCTGACAGGTGACAGGTATGTACGCATCTTGGCTGATCACCTACATCCATTCATGTCCATTGTGCATTCCGACGGACTTGGGCAATTCCAGCAGGACAATGCGACACCCCAAACGCACAGAATTCCTACAGAGTGGCCTCCAGGAATACTCTTCTGAGTTTAAACACCTCCGCTGGCCACCAAACTCCACAGACATGAACGTTATTGAGCATACCTGGAATGCCTTGCAACGTACCGTCCAGAAGAGATCTCCAGCCCCTCGTACTCTTACGGATTTATGGACAATCCTGCAGGATGTATGGTTTCATTTTCCTCTAGCACTACTACAGACATAGTTGAGTCCATGCCACGTCGTGTTGCGGCAGTGCTGCGTGCTCGCGGGGACTCTACACGATATTAGGCAGGTGTACCATTTTCTTTAGCTCTTCAGTGTATGATAAAATGGAATAGCAATCAACACCTAAGAATTCATATCACAGATAGCCGAAAGTCCACAACATGATTAGCGTTGTACTGGTAGATATGAATAACGGTAGATCAATTCTCGATATTGAATTTCCAATTTGGTATCAATTTTTTGATACATTCATGATTAACATGGAGGAGTTAGGAATAAAATATTAAAAAATATATAATTTTACAGACTTCGAAAACAAAAATGAACCTCTCACGCAAGAAACAAATACATAAATATGACATAATAATCTGGCTGATAAAAATATAACCGCAGTTTACAAAAAACGTTGAAATGATAAAAATAATGATAAAATAATTGTTTCAAAAAGTAATAACTGCTTTAAAAATACAAAAAGTTAAAATAACTTTGTTAGAAGAAAATAAATAAATGGACAATATTTTTGAAATTTTTACATTAATCAGTCATTTTTTGAGTCGGTGCCAGCTGTAACATCGTGAGGAATCAGTTACTGAACTTTATTTGCTGTTCAAGGCTGTATGAACAAAAATTCCGAATATTTGACAGCGTGGAGTGTAGCAGATATATCTTTTTTTTTGTGGTGGGGATTGACAATTTAGGGAGACAAATTAGACAGCATTTTAATGAGTGGATCGGACTGGTTGGTTGTCGAGGCATATCTCTGGTACTATATTATCAGTTTGTAGGCTGCATCATGCGGTAAACGCTTTATATAATATTGTATAATATTGGAGTATCATCTGTATGTTTCAATATTGTTGAAACATATTTCTAGCATTAATAATTAATAACATGATTTTTTATGTATTATTGGCATTCCTTATTGTTTCCTCCTCCCCCTTTCTTTGGCTGGCATCAACTCCAAAAATAACAGATTAATGTAAACATTTCAATAATAGTAATGTAAAATATTGTCCATTTAGATTTATTTTCCTATAAGCAAGGTATAACGTTAATTTTAATTTTTAATGTTTTTAAGACGGTTTTTATTTTTTAAAACAAGTATTTCATTATTAAATTTTTAGTGGTATTATAGTTTGTTTCGTATTTTATATAAGCCGCGGAGTTCTCATTTTGCGGACTTCCTGGTAGCTGAGTGCTTAAGGCGCTTGCTTTCATAAAATTCTGTCTCGATATTCCTCTACAATTTCCAGAATGGGGTGAATTGGATGCTGCGAAAAGGAATTTCACTCTACGTTTTGGTCCAGGCTGTGTTTCAACCTATTCATAACATTTGTTAAAGCTGCTGCTCGATAGTCGAAACTGGGCATTAATACATACCACATACACAAATCTGTATCTGGAATATATCTGTTTGATCCGCCATCACGCGTAAAATTTAGATTTTTAATGGCTTTTCACAACGTGAAAGCTTGTGGTCCAAGAAAAAATGTGTGATCTACATGTTATGGCATTAGGACACATTTATTTTATGAACATTCTGTCATAACTTAAAAATAGCTGAATCGATTTTGACCGGATTTAAAACTCTGTTTCTATACAGAACATTGGAAATTAAAAATGATGGACGTAAAGGGGGAGAGGTATTGAGCTTTTGTATACCAAATGATGAGTGTCTTTTTCTGTTTAATGTTAAGTACACGTGTGCAAATTTCCATTGATATCAGATAAAAACTGTAGGTATGTATAAAAAACAATTAAGGGGGTGTAGAGGGGAAGAGTAGTTTGTTTTTTGTAAAACAAGTTTGTTTTAAAGTATATATGTACAAAGTTTCATTGGAACCAGATAAAAGTAGTAGCTTTGAGTAAACAACATTTGAAAAAATTAAATGGGGTAAGGGAGTGTAGACACTACGTTTCTCTTTGTTTATAAGTATACATGTGTAGTGTTCCATCGAAATCTGATAAAAACTATGGGTATCTATAAAAAACATTGGAAATTAAGAGGGGTGTGGGTAGAAGGGAAGAGCGGTTGGGTTTCTACAAACCAAATTTAAAATGCTTTGAAGCATATGTGTGCAAAATTCCTTCAGAATCGGCTATAAACTATAGCTGAGTATAAAGAACATTAACAAAAATTAAGGGGGTGGAAAGGAGGAGAGGAGTTTGGTTTCTCTAAACCAAACATATACAGTATTTTTCTGTTAGTTTTAACGTATACATGTGCATTCTTCCTTCAAAATTGGACAGAAACTGCAACTTTGTATAAACAACATTGACAGTAATTAAGGAAGTGGAAAGGTGGCCAGGGTTATAGTTTGTTTAAAAGTAATGTGGACAGTAGTTTTCTTTTTCTCTTTGGTTTAAGCTATACGCAAAATTGCATCGAAATCAGTTTAAAATGTGGGTTTGTACAAAAATTGAGGGGTTTAAAGGGGGAGAGAGTGTTTTTTATTTGTTTTTTTGGTCAAAAATCTTCTCCATGAAAAAAATACATGTATATGTCAACTTTCATGGAGGTCGGTTAAATTGTGTCGACTGTAGCTTTCTAAAAAAGAACATCGACTAAAATTAAGGGGATGGAAAAGGGGAGAGGGGTTCTGTTTTTGGAAACCAAAAGTTGACGTTATTTTTCTCTTTGTTTTAAATTAAATTGTGCAAAGTATCTTCAAATCCAAATTAAAACTGTGGTTTTGTGTAAAAATTAAGGGGTCTAATGGGGAGAGTGGGTGGTTTTTTATTTTTGGTCACAAAACTTCTTAGTTAAAAAATACATATACCATAAGTGCCAGCTATCATGATGATCGATCAAACGGTGTCAACTGAAGCTTTTTGTAAAGAACCTTGTCTAAAATTAAAGGAGTGGAAGGAGGAAGAGGGGTTGGGCTTTGAAAGATCAAATGTTGACAGTATTTTTCTCTTTAAAGTACACATGTGCAAAGTTCTATTGAAATCGAATAAAAAAAATGTGGGTTTGTATAAAAATTAAGGGGTGTAAAAGGGGAGAGGTGGTGGTTTGTTTTGGTCAGAAACCTTCTCCATGAAAAAATACATGTATTTGCCATGTTTCATGTAGATCGGTTAAGTGGTGTTGACTGTAGTTTTATATAAGGAACAATGACAAATATTAAGGGGGTGGAAAGTGGGAGAGGGATTTCCGCAAACCAAATATTGACATTATTTTTCTTTTTCTTTTAAATTATACATGTTCAAAGTTCCGTTGAAATTAAATTAAAAGTTTTGGTTTGTGTAAAAATTAAGGAGTGTGAAGGGGTAGAGAAGATGGTTTCCCAGTTAAATTTAAATGACACCACTTTGAAAGTATAACTAATCCATTTAAAAAAAAAAAATAATTAAAATCGGTTTAAAATTGCGGAAGATATCGCTTAACATACATTTAAAAAAAGAATTGAAAACTTTCTCTCTTTTTGAAATTGGTTAAAAATAATTAATTAAACAAGTTAAACTAAAAATTTTAATTGACTTAGTTGTAATTGAACATTTTTTTTAATTTATTGATTAATGTCTGTTGGTGATCGTTAACTTTGTTTATAAATTCTATAAGAACCGAACAAACCATTTTCACTCGAGACATTTGACAGTGAAAGACCGAGTGGGGCGGTGTAACGGTTAGCGTTCTCGCCTCGCATTCGGGAGGACGGTGGTTCGAATCCCCGTCCGGGCATCCAGATTTGGGTTCTCCATGGTTTCCACAAATCACTCCAGGCAAATGCCGGGATGCTTCCTTCAAAAGGCCATGGCCGAATTCCTTCCCATTCCTTGCCCCCCATCCTTTCCCGTCTCTAAAGACCTCGATGTTAAAAAGAGACGTAAAGCAGTTACAAAAAAAAAAAAAAAAAAAAAAAAAAGACAGTGAAAGACATCAAAGGTATCCGTTGACAATTTTAAAGCAAATTGGGGATAAAGAACTGGTTGTCAACAGTTTAACATTACATTGCCTTAACTGCGATAGAGTATAAGCTCCGGTATTAAATTAATTACATACTTTTTTACGCATTTTATCATTTTTTTTTAAAAAATAATGTTTATGGTAAATGTTTCAATAGTCCTATTGGTACTTCATTCCAGTACAATGCTCCATTATCTACAAAAAAAAATTTCACCCTCTCTTATCACTAAATGCAGAGGCATTTTATGATCATGAACAAGTTTTCCTTTCTACGTACTACACCTAATTCTTCTGCTAATATACACCCAGGACTTATCGCCAGTAAATGCCTCATAACTCTCAACAATATCCTCATCCAACTTCTCCATTTCCAATCACTACCAACCCACTGACTGAGTTACATAGTAATCTTCACAAATAAGTATACCACAAGAAAAAAAAAGTTTTGTTTCCCAGTTCTCTCACTTCTTTCTATGGCTTTGGAAGAGAACAGAAATTACACGTAGGATACAAAATTTGTTTGAAAACCACGCATGTCAGACTGTCATCGAAAATTGTTTTTATGTCCTCAGTGAAGAAAAGATACACTTCACCACTTCACATTCTCCAATGAGCAAGGAAATTTGTTCACAGTGGACGTTGCAAACTATTTATGAACAACCGATTTACAAATAGTTTCATCAGGGTTTGTTTTTTCACATTACTGAAACAAAACAAAACATTAATTTTCATCCAAGTTGCTTAGAAACGACCTACACAAACGACGTGGACAGACTGTTCTACTCGCTTTTAGGGCTCTTTACTACCAATAAGATCATAGTCATTACCATCAGCTAAGGCCTAATTCAACACGATATTGGCTTGCATGAAATCCTCGTATCCCAGGTCTCTGTTTCTTTTACCAAATCGGACGTGGATAATTTTATTTATTTGTGGTCCTCATCTTGTTGTGAACCTGATGATATTACGAAAATATAAATAGACACGTTGACAAAAAGAAAATGCTAGCCAAAATACTGAAGAGTATCTCGTGTGGGTAATAGAACTTACAAATATAATAACAGCGACTGCAGGACAAGGAGAATCAGTCAGAAATTCTGCAACTAGAATAACAATAGCTAGTGTTGTTACAGCTGGTGCAGAATAAGCACGGTAAATCTTCTGACAACAGCACTACACAGTGGCCACCAAGATAACTTCAACAAATGCCAACATGGATAGCCGCAGTTCCAGTAGTTTAGCCCCACATTGGCAACAGTCTCCGTCAACATAGCGTCCAAGTTAGTGTTCAACACGCAGCTTTGCTTGCAGAAGGTGTGCATTGATGTTGTGTGGAGTGTCCTAAAACTTCTGTCAGTTGGTATTCAGTAGTCTGAAAGACATAAACATCGATCTCAATAGTTTTGTCTTAACAGAAATTTAATTTTATGGGTTTCTAATGTTGTAGCAGGTGTTTGGTTGGGTGGGAGGAAAGGGTAGAAACTTTCTAACTCCCCTTTTTATCATCTAATAAATCCGTATGATGATTATTTATTTTGTACTCGTACAGGCGTACAGACTGAGGCTTATTTACCTTTAACATTAATACAGGAAATCTTAGAAAGGAATCAAACAAAGCCTCGCGTTTCAATTGTCAAAGTTTGCAAACAAAAAGCAAATTCAAAGCACTACGAATTAAACAAAAGATTGCAGAACAAATACAACATTATTAAATTATCTTTTGTATAACGAACGCTTCACATTTGGCTAAAATGAAATGTTCCCTTCAAAACAATCGGGAACCAATCTCAAGAAAGTCAAAAGCAATGTTAATATGAATTACACGTTTGATTGCAATTTGTTGGTTGCCAGGATAATTTGAAATTAACCACCAAATATGGTGATATCAACTCACTAAATCTGTTTATCCCGCCGGGTTACAGATTAAAGTTCTCTCTCGGCATTAAAAGGCGCTATCTCATTGACTGTTGGAGGTGAGCACTCTCAATCACTCAAAGTTTCCTTTGAAGGGTCGTTACAGGGCTATACTCAATGACTGTAGGCAAGTAGCACACTGTACTGTTCATTGCGTAATTTCCGTAAAGGCGACAGGCTTCCCTAGAAGGCATAAGAGTTGTAACGAGTTAGCTAGAATAATGAAGTGTAACATGTACTTCAAGTAATATTAATACAGACTGACTGCAAGGTGACTTCACTGCAGGTCCAGTTTGCAGTACCTACGTTTTCTCGAACCCTTGGTGGTTCTCTGCCAAGTCAGTACACCCTCCAACCTTGGAGGTTTTGGCACGAAGTCCGCAGTTACAACCACGGATGTCGGATCCCAACTAGACCCTCCACCTCTGAGGGTTTGACACGAAGTAATTTCCGCGCAGTCCTCCAGCAACCGTCTCTCCGCGTCGCTAGGGGTAGCCACGCCTCTTCTCAGGGCGTTTTTAACATGCAGGGAAATTCACAAGAATCAGAAATACGCGAAGAATTGTCCGATGTTGATTGGCTTCGCTATTAGGCTCCTCCTACACAAGCTACGAATAACGATTATTGCATTTATAGCGATCCGTGAGAATTCGGACGGAGTAGGGCATATCCGCCTCATTTGACCTTCAGAACGTCCAGTTTGGGGCAGGAGGTCACCTAAAGTCCATTAACCTTGGCGGGGTATTTTCATGTAGCTAGGGGATTACACGCCTGACCTGTTCCGTTAGGTCCGCAAGTAAAGCTGCCGATTGTTCGGTGGCAGCCTGGGTGTCGAACCGCGGCCACTGCTGTTTGGGAGGTCCGGTATCAGCCCACCCCTAGCATTGCCAAACGCTTAGAATCAATAATACCCTTACTATTATTATTAATAAAAATGTGTGGGATAACCCACTTTCGTCATTCCGTTACAATGTTAAACAAACTATCCATACAATTTTCGGCTACTAACCTTGTGAGGCGACCAGTATGAAACTCCTAATTGACATAAGTGTGTTATCAATAATTGCCATTTTGCAGAGAGAAAGCAGTTTTATTATATTTTGATTGGTGTCTGAGAGTTGTGGGTGGGCATTGCAGTAGGGCAGAGAATGAGAGAACAGTTGAACGTCGCTGACGAGTACGAAGACGATTATTATATTATTAAGTATGGGATGGGATATGGGATAAAATAAGTAATGAATGTATTTGAATATTTATGAAAGCTGGTGTAACAAATATGAAAAATGTCCTAACACCACACTAAAAGTAATTTTTAAGTCATTTGGGAAGTCTGAAAAAAGCAAAAGTAACTTAATGGGAAAGGATGTTTATTTCAATTGCTATTAAACAAGAAGTACTATTATAAGATGTGGAGAGATGAGAATACTTATTTCACTATTCAAAAGAAAATATTTTAAGTTTACTTGTAGGCAGTTGCAAAAGATACAAGTGTTTCAGAATTGAAGAAAAAAAAAAAAGAAATTACGGATATAAGTACTGGAATATTGTAATCTTGAGCTCACCGAAGCAGGCAAGGTAAGTTTTTTTATTATTATTTTTAATTTTTTTCCTCTGGATTATGCCAATAGAACGAAAAAGTCATTTGTAGACTGTACCCACGAACTGGCATTTTCCCGTCGACTTTGAGGACTTTAGAGAACCTGATGTCGTTGAAGTAAAGAAACCATTAATCGCTCAGTTCATCCAATAAATTATATATTTATTGAATAGCTGTAAGACGAATTATCGCAGTGGAGCTGGGTGAGAACAAATCCTGACAGAAAGGAGTAACATTTAATACCTTCATTAAAAAGCACAACATACGTACATAGCAAAACTTACATAAAACCATTCAAAGCAGTGACAGAATTGCTGTTTACAAAATCTGATGATTGAGATGTAAGCTTAATTGGAAACAGGTGTAGTTGTAATACAAGGGGAAAAAAATCTCAACAGTCATGTTTAAGCAGTTCTGGAAACAGTAGAAATAAACCTGAATGCTCTTAACATTGTCAGCGTTATAGTCACGGTGAAGTAAAAACTCACTGTTTTATCAACTGACTGAAAATGAAGTCTTATCGCTATTTTAAAAAATCTTAAAAGCTAAACTGTAAGCTTAATATTGACGTTATCCAAACACATCACTCAACAGTGAGTGCCTAATAAATGACTCTCCTGCTAAAGGGCGCCCTGTACCGATATACTTCCCGTATAAATATAATTCTTAGCCAGATATCGTAGATATTACATGGATTATTTATCTGTTCAAAGTAAAGCAGTTAGCTGGGTGGAGAGTAAATTGCTAAAGGCTCGAAGAAAGCCTCGTTACATCTTTCACGTATAAATTCAAGAAGCCGAACAACGCGGGACATATCTGAACAGCTCATGAAATGGAGAGGTGAGGTGGCTGAGTATATTTCGAATCAAGGTTTAGGATGAAATTTGTGAGACACTTAGCCCGTTCTTTACCTCTGACAATCTTTGAATAGTGTAAGTGTATCACTCTAAGACACTTTTTTTTAAGGTTACACGTAAAACTTTACCTGGTTCTATAATTGACAGTATGCTTATCTTACACCAAGTTTATTTACTTATCATTCTTGTGTTTCTGATAACACAACTAACTTACTACTTACGTGCCCCTCCTTAATGAAAAAACAATCGAGCATACGCTAGCGATTTAGAAAAGACAGGAAAATTCATCTCAACACGTACCATAGTGAGGGTGACGGGGAACGATTAACACAAAAATAACAATCGCATATAACGCAATATCGCGGTGTTGAAACTTATTCGTGTAAGTAGCTGAGAGTCTTAAAGAGGTAAGATGTAACGCTCACTCAGGGAATGGAGAACCCAAGAAGGTTGGCCTGGGTGGATGACGTGGTGGTGGGCAAGAAAATACTTAGTCGATAATTCTGGAGAAAGTGGAAATTGGAAGTGGACGAATATCATCAAAGTGATAAACGTGAAACGATATTAATGTTAATAGAAAACTTTAAGTAGGAAGTATTAAATTTAAGATTGGACAACCAATGAAGGATAAATGCGGGGTAGTGAGCACATGAGTGATAAAATAATTGTTTAAAAACACAAAAACCGCCTTCAAAAAAGGGCACTACCTTGCTTAGAAGAAAGTAAATTTAAATTGACAATATTTTACATTACTGTTATTAAAATTTTTACATTAATTAGTTATTTTTGGAGTCGGTGCCAGCTGTCAGATCGCGCAGATCGAATTACTGAACTTTATTTGGTGTTAGAGGCGAACCGAGAGTACGAACAAAAATTCCAAATATTTTACAGCATGTCGTGAGGAAGATAGTTTTATTGCTGGGGACAGCTTAGGGAAACAAATTAACGGTATGTTATCTGTGGCTCGGCCTCTTTGGTTATCCAGGCATATAACTGGCGCTACAGTGTTAGTTGGTAGACTGCATCATACACTTTATAGTTAGCATAATATTGGTGTATCATCTATATGTTTCAGTTTTGTTGAAAAATGTTTCTAGAATTAATTGTAGGTAAGTAGTAACATGATTTTTTTATGTATTATTGTTATTTATTATTGTTTTTATCTTTTTGTTTTTCTTGCTTTGGCTGGCACCGACTCCAAAAATAACTAATTAATGTAAAAATTTCAATAACAGTAATGTAAAATATTGTCCATTTAAATTTTTTTTCTTCTAAGCAAGGTATAAAGTTATTTTAAAATTTTTAGTGCCCTTTTTTGAAGGCGGTTTTTATGTTTTTTAAACAATTATTTTATTTATAAATTTTAGTGGTATTATAGTTAATTTGTATTATGCCGCAGCAGTTCTCATCTTGCCAACTTCCTGGTAGCTCAGTGGTTAAAGCGAATACTTTTAAAAAAATTGTCGTTACAACAACTTTCAGAATGGGGTGAATTGGATGCCGTGTTAAGGAATGTCAGTTTACATTTTGATCCAGGCTGTGTTTCGATCTAATCATAACATCTGTTTAAGCTGCTGCTCGATAATCGAAAAATGTAACATCAGGACATAATACATATCACATACACAAATCTGTCTCTGCAATATATCTGTTTGTTCCGGCATCACACAGAAAATATGGAAAAGCTCGAGGTCCAAGTTGAAATCTGAAGTACATGTTGAGACATTAGGATACATACATTTTATATATATGCTGCAATGACTTAAAAATAGCTTAATTGATTTTGACGGTACTTAAAACTGTGGATTTTGTAAAGAACATTGGAAATTATAAACGATGGGAGTAAAGGAGAAGAGGGATTGGGCTTTTGTATACCAAATGTAGACTGTTTTTTCTGATTGATGTAAAGTATAAGTTTGTAAATTTCTATTGACATCATATACAAGTTTTAGGTTTGTATAAAAAAAATAATTAAGGGGTGTAGAGGTGAATAGTAGTTTGGTTTTTGTTAAGGTAGTGTGGATAGCATTTTTCTCTTTGTTTTAAAATATACATGTGCAAAGTTCCATCGAAACCAGATAAAAACCGTAGCTTTGTGTAAAGAACATTTACAAAATTTAAATGGGGTAAGG
Source organism: Vandiemenella viatica (assembly GCA_031002005.1). Lineage (NCBI taxonomy): Eukaryota > Metazoa > Arthropoda > Insecta > Orthoptera > Morabidae > Vandiemenella > Vandiemenella viatica. Next base: position 264,863,225 of record JARYHS010008074.1, on the reverse strand, counting down.
GAGTGAGCGGTGAGGGTTTTGTAAACAGAATGTTTCTCTTTGTTCCTAAGTATACATTTGCAGTGTTCCATCGAAATCTGATGAAAACGGTAGGTATCTATAAAGAAGATTGGAAATTAGGTGGGGTGGAGGTAGAAGGGAAGAGGGGTTGGGTTTCTGCAACCTAATTTAAACACAATTGTTGTGTATTTTTTAAAGTATACATTTGCAAACTTTCTTCAGAATCAGATAGAAACTGTGCTTTGTGTAGATTAAAGGGGTGGAAAGGGGAAGAGAGGTTTGGCTGCTCTAAACCAAATGCAGACAGTATTTTTCTGTTTCTTTTGAAGTATACATGTGCATACTTTCTTCAAAATCCGATAGAAACGGTAACTTTATATAATGAACATTGACAGTATTTAAAGGGGTAGAAAGGGGAATAGGGTTTGTGTTTTTGTAAAAGTAATGTGAGTAGTATGTTTCTTTTTCTATTTGCTTTAAAGTATACACATGCGAAGTTCCACTGAAATCGGATTAAAATGTGGGTTTGTACAAACATTAAGGGATGTAAAAGGGGAGCTAGGGTAGTTTTTTTATTTTTTGGTCAGAAATTTTCTCCATAAAAGAAATACATATATGTGCCAACTTTCATACAGATCTGTCAAATGGTGTCAACTGTAGCTTTTCAAAAAGAAAATTGACAAAAGTCAAGGGGCGGAAATGGCGAAAAGGGTTCAGTTTTTACAAACCAAAACTGACATTATTTTTTTCTTTGTTTTACAGTAAAAGTTTGCTAAGTTCTATCTAAACTAGATAAAAACTGTGGGTTTGTATAAAAACTAAACGGTTTAATGGTATGTGGGGGTGGTTTTTTGATTTTTTGGTCAGAAACCTTCCTCGTGAAAAAATACATATAAGCGCCAACTTTCATGGTAATAGGTCAAACGGTGGCGACTGTAGCTTTTTATAAAAAAAATTGACAAAAATTAAGGGGTTGGTAGGAGAGAGAGGGGTTGAGCTTTGGTAGACCAAATGTTGAGAAGATTTTTCTGTTTGTTTGAAAGTATACATTGCCAAAGTTCAATCAAAATCAGATATGAAATATAGGTTTCTATAAAATTAAGGGGTGGAAATGGGGAGAAGGGGTAGCCTCTTTTTTTTGACAGAAACCCAGTCCATGAAATATTACATGTATATGACAACTTTAATGGAGATCAGTTAAATGATGTCGACTACAGTTTTGTATAAATAACATTGGTAAAAATTAAGGGATGGATAGGGTGAGAGGGGTTCAGTTTTTTTCAAACCAAATGTTGACAGCATTTTTCTCTTTATTTTTGACTATACATGTCCAAAGTTCCATTGAAATCGGATAAAAAATGTGGGGATGTATAAAAATTAAGGGGTGTAAAGGGAGAGAGGGGTGTTTTTTAATTTTTTTTGGGTCAGAAACCTTTTCGATAAAAAATTACATGTAAATGCAAACTTTAATGGAGATCAGTTAAATGGTGTCGACTTTAGCTATGTATAAAGAACATTGGCAAAAATTAAGGGGTGGATAGGGGGAGAGTGGTTCGGTTTTTTCAAACCAGAAGTTGACTTTTTTTTGTTTACTTTTTACTATACATTTCCAAAGTTCCATCAAAATCGGATAAAAAGTGTGGGTTTGTATAAAAGTTAAGGGGTGTAAAGGAGTAGGAAGGGTGGTTTCTTAATGAAATTCATATGGGACCACTTTGAAGGTATACTCTATCCACTATAAAAATTTCATTTGAATCGGTTCAAAATTGGCGAAGATATCACTGAACATACATCAAAAAAAAAAAAAAAAAAAAAAAAAAAAAAAAAAAAAAATCAGACGAATTGATTTTTTTTAACTGCTTTACGTCTCTCAACAGCGAGGTCTTTAGAGACGGGAATGGATGGGGACAAGGAATGGGAAGGAATTCGGCAATGGCCTTTTTAATGAAGCATCCCGGCATTTGCCTGGAGTGATTTGGGAAACCATGGAAAACCCAAATCTGGATGCCCGGAAGGGATTCGAACCGCCGTCCTCCTGAATGCGAGGCCAGAACGCTATCCGTTACACCACCACATTCGGTGAGACGAATTGAGAACCTCCTCCTTTTTTGAAGTCGGTTAAAAAGTAGAGGTGTGTCTCTTCAGTTACTTAGTAACGATTTCTTGATTCACGTGGCCTATTTCTAAACATGCTATTCATGTACATGCATTAGACTTTTAAAAAATCTTAATATCAGTAATATTTCTCTATATCGACCAATCATCATTCTTTTGACAACCCAACTATCGCTTATTGCGCAATCGAGGTAATATAATGGAAACGATCTATTTAATGATCGACTACATGCTGTAATTACTCCATCGCTGATGAATATGGTCAACCAATGAGTAACTGTAATCTTATTTTCCTTCCTTTGGCTCTCCCCTTGTAATGTGCAGCTCTTCTGTCGTTAATGGATTTGGTTTTGACCTTTTCTCTTTCATGCCTTATATATTTCAGGCAGAAATCTTTTACATATGTGAAAACGACGACATCATCTGTGGGCGATACTTAAATGTAAGTATCCAGCATACGTTTCATCTGGCCTACATGTTCTTTCTTTTCTTGATAGATGAACTGGAAAGAATCAGGACAGTGGCCTCTTCTGAACTAAGGTCACAATATCTGCATGGAGTGATTTCTGTTTTTCATGGTTTTTCATAGCCCTGCCGTGTACAATTCCGAACAATGCCACTCATCTTCGAGCAACGGTCCAGTGTACGTTATAACCTGTCAACGTGATGAATAATTGACAAACTAGTGCACCTTTAATACTACTATCGTGTCTGTAAATGCATTGGGCCTCAGTTGCCACCGGTCCACACAGTCGTAGGTCATCTTTGCGTTAGGTTTCACGGTGGCTGCACACTGCAGCAGCGCTGCGGCGGCGGGGACCGGAACTGCGCGCCACCGCCTCCCTGTTTGTTCGGCCAAACTTTGTTGTTGTTGTATTAATCCCTATCTCGGCCACGTAATGTGTGGTATAATTCGAGTGCGCCCGGTCTCGGGAGGGAACGGCGCACCCGTCCCAGGACAAACAACTGTGTCCAAACCGAAGCAGCGCGCCGGCCGTGGGGCAGATACACAGCGGAGGCACCATCTTGTCCCATTGTGCGGAGTATGCTAAAGCAAATCTGGCGAATTTAAAAAGAACAAAAAATGTAGCTTCGCTGCCGGCTCTTCATCAGCCAAGCATCTGATTTAAATAACCAATAGCAGAGCCAGTGAAATTCTTGAAAATATTCTTTTGGTACGGTGTGATAACTGCAGACATAAAGAAACATCCGTTTGAAACCAGTCAGTACTATCGTGTTAATGATTAAATTGATGTCGAAGATATTGTCGCATACGATGCAGGAATTCTATTTTGTCAATGAACACCATGACACAAAGACCACATATACCGAGGGTAGTGGGTGAGCCACAAGGCTCTGGCCTCGCATTCTGGAAGTGGATTCGAATCCCTGATCACCATCGAGATTTGGGTTTTCCGTGGTTATCCCAAATCATTCGAAGCGAATGCAGGAGTGGTTTCCTTCCGTCTTGCCCCCAGCCCTTTCACGCCTCTAATCACTTCAACGTCAATGAGGCGGAAAAAAAAATAAAGTAAAAAACTATGTTTCAGCAAAAAATAAGATATCTACTGCATCGAATGCCACTTACACCAGTATAAATGATGTAACTTGATCATCTTTCTTCTGGTGACACATCAGATTAACGTAATGTTGGCACCCACGACAGAAAGTACAGTAACGAAACTTTCGAACAGAAGAATGTGTGTCAGAGTGATATCACGTTTGCCGTCTGGTTATTCTTTATTTAACGGAGGAACCTATATATCCTTGACTGGGCCAAGTAACATCTTGTGTGCTAAGTAATAACATGCTTAAACACTGTAATTTTGATGGATAACTAGGGAATACCACTCGCCTTAATGATTATGGAAAACCGCCTTAAAATGTAGTTACCGTGGCACACGGGCGCAATTGTTTACATTATACAAAGTACCATTAGATGACGTATCAAAACCATGTGCTCGCCACGCCAGTTTTACAGATGTCAGTTTCATTGCGTTGGTAGGCACAGCCACGCAGGATATTGCGACATACTACATGGTAAACTGACATACTACGTAATTCAAAATGGAGATTCTTCCAAAACAAATGTACCTATGGTCTATGTGAAACTGTTCTTAGCACCCCACTTAGATCCACATCTTCAAATAGAAAGTGAATTTCTTGGTGCTTTCGTCTTACGCATGAGAAATAGGTAGTGCTGAACACATTTTTTTACAAAAAAAAAAGCGATAGTGATCACTTGCGAACGAGTGTTCCTATTATGACCACATTGTCCCGAAAGAAAAATTCTTGTTCTTTAAAAATGCTCTCCCTGCCAGTAGCATGTTGCTGGGTAAACCTACATGGAAGAGCCTTGATCGACGCTCAGCGCCAACACCAAGCAGTGGTTGAGATCAGGGAGTTTGTGAATATGTTAGCTGCTGAGGGGATAAGCGACTGCTTTCTTCCTCCGATTCAAAAACTAATATATGTGCGCATGCGGAAGGTCTATATGAGCGAAGTGTCGTTCCAGTTCCACACTCGACTATACCATTTTCTTGATTTAATTGATAATATTTTAGGTCCTTAGCTTTTTTAAAAGTTGTTATAATTTAAAAAAAAAGTTCCCCGAAGGAGCATTGATCCCAGATTGCCTGCGTGGCAAGCGAGTTCGCTACAGACTCAACCACTCCGCTGTGGTGGTATGCTGTACAAATCGACCAGTATGTGAGCTTCGCGTAAAACTTTAGAGCCCTTTTTCTCGGAATCTTCTGGCTAATAGGCTTTAATACTTTACTAGATGGACACCCTTAAGGTTTACTACTAACCTGCGAAGTCTCGTCCCAAACTGAATTTCCGAGACCGTAATGTACCCTTGTAAGTTAGAAACGATTAACTCCGGCTATGAACAGTTCATCTTTACATCAAATACTTTTTTCTATGCATCCTTTCCATAAACGTGTACATTCTTAAAACTTCTTGAAAGGCAACCATTCGATAGCCTATCTTTTTGTCATAACATCTACCTACTTGAAGCCGCACGTCGACAAGTTTAATGAGAAATGTTATAGTATAATCGATGTGGAGTGTGGTTCTGGTTGCTATCTATTGCAATCCTGTAGTCGAGAATTCATTTTTCAATATTGGTTCCGAATATATATATATATTCAGAACAAAACGAATAATTTTCTGATTCATTTAACACATAATGGAAAGCAGGCGAAAATATGCTAAAAATCTGTTAGAAAAATAATTTCATGTAGTCACAAAGATCTAATGAGAAAGTTTCTTGCAACCTATGCAATCAGTCTATGATTTAGCCGTAGAAACAAATCCGATAATCTTACTGATAGACCCTTCAAATGACTTGAGACTAGTAGTGGTGTCGCTAATGTCAAAAAGCAGGTTACACTAAAACCATATCTCATGTATCCGGTGTACAGGAAGAATTTATTTAAAAAAGAATGAGTCGTTTTCGAATGTGGTTTGCTATATATTGGTAATGTTTTTCTCCATCGGCGCTGCGCTTTGTGACGGATCACAGGTGTTAACTTTCTCCCAATAAAAAATTCTGACAATAATTATGTTCTGTAATTAACAATTGATGATCAAATTCTGTGCTCAATGTTCGATTAGAATCCTGCGAAGTCTTCGTCGGCAATGGTTAAACGCTTGAAGATGTTCTTCAATGGGCAGCGGTGGGCTTCCAGGTGTCAGAGAAATGACGCTATTAGCCTTGTTGACAAAACAAAGAAATGTGCAATCATACAAGTAAGGCTAGCCGTCCAGTGGATTCGTATTTTCGCGAAAAATGCTCGCGTGTGTACGCCTGTATACCCGCGAACTGATCGCTCCAATCCAAGCACAATTAATGTTATGTGACTCCGTCCATTGTGAGTGCATGAGTCACGCGAATATATGCGAGGACGATGTTTGAATTTGGTCTCGCGAACACGCGCTTCAGGAGATAGATATTGAGAATATAAAGGCGCCGACAGATCTTTTTAGAGCTCCAACACTCACGCAAACAATAATAATTGTACAAAAACTTATACAAAATTCCTTGAAATCATTAGGAAGCGTTATTAAATGAAAATATATACAAGCACACAACAGTATATTTACGAAACCAAACACTTCTAAAAATTCTAAATCTCATTCAAAACATTATTATTATTATTACTCCGCGATTCACTAAAAGTGTGTGGCGGAGGGTGCATTGCACCTATCCGGGAAGGTAATGGTTTTGAAGGGATATACAGGATATGGCAGGAGGCGCCCATGGGCTATTGTGAGGAACCATCCCAGCATTCGCATGGAGTGATCTGGGAAAACCATGGAAAACCCAAATCAGGTTGGCCGGAGCGCTTTAGCGAAAGATACTCCCGTTGGATTTTAAGTTTACTCGCCCGGTAAATCCTTTCTATTCCATTCCCTAATCGCTCGTGGGAAAAATGAGTACAGAAATAAATCGGTTCTGGCCCTGATTTCTCTTATCTTATTTCCGCGGTCATTCCGAGATATAAATGTTGCTGGTAGCAATATTTCCTGGCTGTCATTCCGAAATACGTCAGTCGTGAATTTTTCAATTACCTTCCTTCGAAAGCAACGCCTTCGGTGTTCCAGGTCTTCCCAACCTAGCTCCTTCAATATCACACTTACGCTTTCCCTCAAACTATATATACCTTTCACGAATCGGGCGGCTCTTCTTTGGACTTTTTCTAACGCCTCCAGTAAACCCTTTTGATGAGGACCCCATACAGAACAACAATATTCTAAGTGAGGACGTACTAGTGACTTGTATACAATCGATTTAACTTCCGGAGTGCATTGATTTAAATTACGACCTAGAAATTTGAGCATACGATTTGCTTTCCCAGTTACATTCTCGATATGCTCATTCCACGACAAATTATTACGAATTGTTACCCCTAGGTATTTAGCGGAATCTACCGTTCTAAGGACAGTATCATTAATTTTATACTCATAGTTAACTGGTGTCACCTTTTTTACTTACACGCATGACTTGGCACTTTTTAGCGTATAACTTCAACAGCCAATCTTTACACCATGCAATTATTTTCATAATATCGTCTTGTAACAAGTCGTCCTGGGTTTTGATTTCACGATAAATAATAGCATCATCGGCAAATAATCTTTTCATCCCCGCTATTATGTCGCATAAATGTATATGAGAAACAACAGAGTCCCTATCGCGCTTCCCTGGGGAACCCCGGACCTCACTTCGGTACGTGATGAACGCTCACCGTCGAGAACTACACACTGTGTTCTGCCCCAGAAAGTCTGCGACCCAGTTGCATATTTGTCTAGATATGCCGTAACCACGAAGTTTCCTAAGTAACCTAGTGTGAGGCACAGTGTCGAAAGCTTTTTTTAAAATCTAATAGAACTAAATCAACCTGGAATTGCTCATCTATAATTCGGCACAAGTCGTGAATTAGAAGTGCAAGTTGCGTTTCGCAGCTTCGGCCTTTTCTGAATCCGTGTTGATTTGGGTTTAAAAGATCACCTGTGATCCACATAACATTTTTAATTACGTTCGTCTAATATTCCATGCACTCTATTGCTTTTAATACATTAAAAACAGTGATTCAGATCATTAAAACCATTTTAATCCATCAAAACACAATACGTTCAAGGAATAAGCATAAAAATTTGCAAGTAATTTCTTCTCGTTTCTCTTTCAAATACAGATTCAATTGATTATTGTATGTAATTAGTGGCGAATAATCGTTAGTACGTAATAGTGCGTATAGCGTTATGTATTAAGTTTGTTTGCTGTTGTATCGATAAAATTACAAAAGTACTTAACATATTGCACAATCTTACGAAAAAAAATTTGATAATTTATAAAGATTTTTTACAGCGTAATTCACTTCACTGAGTTTATATAAGGCTACTAGTTTACTCGAATTTAGCTGGAAATTGTTTCAGTCACCCTTTCGAATTACTTTTTATTGTGTCCCATTTTTCAAGCAATTATTTTTCTCTTAAAATAAAACTATTTTTGAAGTGTACCAGATTATGTTTTCAAGATAAAGGAGCTAATACGATATAGGATTAACATTAATTAAAAAAGACATTTCCTTAGGTGCAGATCGTCTACTAGCATCCTCCATTTCTTTTTTATATATAATGTACATATATATTGAAATAAACAAAAAAGCAGAAAAATTAGAAACACATGATTTATTTTTTGAATTTATAAAATAAAGTATCAGCTTTTGATAACAAGTGACCTATTGCAATTATGTATATATTTTCCTCAATCTAATTAAAATTTCTATTGCTCTTTTAAAAAAATGTGTCATTATTTTACACCTTTTTTTTAGTAGACCGTTTTGCCATTGATGGGCTGTGAGAATGGAAATTTTTGCGATTTATTGCATGAACAAAGAAATTTATGTTTATTTTCTTAATTAAAAAATAAATAGATATGTATAAGAAATTATTGTACTATTTTCTTTTGTTATATTCAGTGACATCAAAAAGAAATGGAATGTGTTTCGGGATACAAGGAGAACTGGCGACAGAATCGCGTGAATCTGCTTTCAGTGGACGGGGTGTCTTCGCGCCAACACAGTTCGCGCGAATATAGGCGTATTCGCGCGAACACTTTACTGACTAACTTGTATAAAGTAAAATGAGCAGTGTAGAAAAAAAAGATAATTATAGTTAAGAGATGATGGGAAGGAAAAAGAAAATAATTATAGTCAACAAGACGTTGATGGAGTGACAGCTATAGTGAGGATAATGAAAGTGAATAATATCTCTTCTTATGATGCCATGTAGGTGGTTACCACGGAGGCTGTACCCCTCCATTAGAATCTCTTGAGAAGGTAAACTGGTGTGGTTTCCATTTGTCCCGGTGTATGTTGGTATGTATTATTGTTGGTTTCGATGATTGCGATTGAATGTGTGTTCAGTACAATGTGCTGTTTGAAATGAAAGATGAAGAAAGTAGAGGATGAAACCCGATGCAGGGCCATCCAGGCCTACTCTTCGGAAAGATATCTACGATAAAACACAAGTAATCTCTATCTTTGATTCTCAGACCCTTAAATAGACTAACACTTGTAGTGCAATATTTACGCAAGTTAGTTTCAATTCAGACCTCAATCTTTCCCCTATCTATCACTGTCTCCGCAATGTAGTATTTTTTACTTAATTCAAGTTCGTCATTAATTTATTGTCCTTCTGATACAAGGTTTCCTCTTTCATTGTTAGTTTATTCATTTTCTTTCCAATTGTCCACTTCTTTCACTTTCTATTTTCTCTGCCATATCATTAAACGAGATATCTTCAGATCCTACTCCTTTCAGTTTTTTTTTTCATCTAAAACTCTTGAATCCATTGTTTTACAATAACATTCATTGCAGTTGTGTGTTCCTCCATTTTTTACTCTCTTCAGTGAAAGTATAATTTATTAATTTCATTCAATGTTTGTCATTCCTTTTTGTCCCCAATCCGCGTCGGTAAACTATTGCATAATTGTCATTAAAGTTGTCTCTCTACTGTTCTTATTTGACGTAACATGCTCTACTTAAGCGTTTTACGCTGATTTGGACTCGCGAAAAATCTCATTTTTTCGCTGAAAATTTATCCATCTGCCTATATACATCTACTTATCTGATACCTTCGTTTAGAATTAAACTTCTTGTATTTACCGGGCTATCTACTCAAAGACATTCCAGAACTTGTAGTTACCCGTTATAATTTACCATTTTTTTCAAATATAATTAAATCAGTACAAACTAATATTGAGCAAAAAGAAATTTACACGTCGAACTTGTTTAATAATACTCAGAGACAATACAATGCCGTAGTCAATAACAGTCACAAAAAAAAACATTTATTTTACATACGAATTGAAAAAGTTTCCATTAACGCTATCTTTTTACTTATAGTTTAATTGGTCCTAAAATAATTTTTTATCTTGATAAAGACTCTGTCTTACTTCTACATTCCGATCAACCAACAGTTACAATCATTTATTTGCCACATTGATTTAATAAACCTCGGATTCTGTGACGATCGCCGAATCGAAAGATGAGGTTAGGTTAGATTGGTATTTTTTTTTCGTAACAGATTTCCGATTTATTAGTTTTCGTTCTTATTTCCTGAAATTGGACCATTCGAGAAAAAAAGAGAAAACGACAAGCTGAACAATCTTTTATTCATTTTAATGTTTCTCAAATTAACTTATCTTTAGTTATTTATCTTTTACTATTTTTAAAAAATTCTACCTTTATTCAACTGTACACATTTATTAACAAAATCGAATTACTCTTCGTAAGTTTAATTAATTAAACAATTTAGATATATCAGTTAATCCTCTTAAACAACTAAAATTTGGCGCATAAATAAGTTCTGTTTTGTTCTTCACAATGTTTGTCAGTTTCGATTCTTGCGACAGGATGAGACAGGGGATGAAGACGGGTAAAAAAATGTCCACATACAATTAACAGAATACTTTTTTAATATGTTACAATGGTCTGTGGTAGCGGTACAATCGTAAATAATAGTCGGTTAACGAGACTACACATCTGTTCGTTGGTGTTGTTCTAGAAGAAAAACATTTCATTCCATAATTGATCAATGTTTATTTTGAAACAATACCTTCTTTACTATATTGTAGTAATATTAGTTCAATGGCTTTCCTTTGCTCTTTGAAATTCGCCCACTTCAATCAAACCAAAATACGTGTCGCATTACCAATTGTAATGGATTTCTGCTGCTTTTGATGCTCTTCGATCCGTATAATGTCGCCCCCCCCCCCCTATACGCCCTTCCAGCTCGTTTCATGTGTTGATAGACTGAAGCTGGTAGCTGTAATCGGATTTTAAAATGGGATTTATGTCGTTTTTATGTGGGCTTTAAGTTTGCAGGAAACAATAAATCCAATGTCGGAATTTTAGCGCGCTGGTATTTCTAGAGTATTGTTTAAATAAGCGAACAGGCAGTAAAGCGGCTTTAATTAATTTTCGGAAGTTTTTTTGATTACCACTCCAGTCCTACAATTCGTAATATCACTTTTCGTTTTTATATTTAGGAAGGTACGAAATAGCATATACAGGCACTATTATCGTTGTATTTAGATTGTCCACATAATGTTATTTCATACAAATTTATAACTTTTAAACAAAATTAAATATATTAACAATAGATTTGACAAATTCAATCAATCATTTGCAACACCTCTTGATATCGTAACGATAATTCAAACCATATTTATCTCTGATCTATATGAAAGAATTATTAGTCCTTCCCGGCCAGGTTTCATAAGAAAATTGAAGAAAGTTCTTTCCAACAACTTGAACTAAACGAAATTACCTACGAGTCTCAACCAGATCAATCACCAGTTCCATTTACAATACGAATCACCAAACGGGGAAACAAAATAGATCAAATCTTATTAAGGCTATTAAATTGTTACTGGTTTCAAATATCACATTCAGTGTGCAGTTTGATCAACAAAAGAACAGAATGAAAATAATATTTAGCCATAAAGTAATACCAAGTTTTAACATCTTTCTCATACTTACACTCTTGTTTCCTGGAAGTTGCGAACTCTAAGGAAAACTGAAAACGTAATGCGTACTATGCACAAAGAGGTAACACTGTCATTTCCACTCGTCTTCAAAGCTGGTCTTATGATGTGTTCCTATTTTATAATCAGTGTTTGCGCATTCGTTCTTTACGGGCAGGAACACTGAATCTAACTATGTACATTCCAATAATCTCCAAATCCTGATAGTTTATTAATATTATTATTATTTTGGAATCGAAAGTGCCAAAACAGTATAATAGCAATTACTGGAAAATTAGCAGTTGAAGAGGACTAGAACTCACCCAAACGTTATTTACTTCTGATTGTATAACTAAACATTTAAGATGATCAGTGCTTGAGAGTTAATTCTTGCAGAACTTGCTATGAACAGACATTGAGCACCATTAAGGAGATATTGTTTATATCTTTTTCTTATGACCTTATGCGTCGTTTACATCGAGGTCATTAGAGGCGGGAAAGGACTAGAGTCATGGATCGGAAGGAATTTGTACATGGCATTTTGAAGGAATAATCCCTACATTTGTCTGGATTGATTTCGTGAAACCGACATCTGGATGGCCGGACGAGGACTCGAACCCGCCTTCTCCCGAATGCAATGAATGGTATATTCAATGAGGACTGCACTAAAGACCTGTCTTCAAATTCAGAGTAGTGGCATGGTCTTATTGGAACGTGTCAGCAGAAAACTGACTCGGGAACCTTTGGTGACAAAAAAAGGGCGTAGGGCATTGTTGGCCGGGAGACCCCGAAGGGCAATTTCGATTTGGCGCGTCTAATTCGTGGCTATCCTAACCTAACCCGGTAATCCTACCAGATATAGGGAGCCTAAGGTTTAAAGTGGAACCCGAACCACGGAGAGTCCTAGCGTACTTCATATGATAAAGCATAGCTTTTCCAGAGGTGAAGGACAGTTTATTAAAAAACTGACCTAAAAACTCAAGCCGAGACCGTGAATCGAACCAGGGACCTTCCGTTCCCCAGCCAGGCGTCTTCACCAACTGAGCCACTATACTAGAGGTGGGCAAAAGAATCGTGAATCGATTCAAAGAGTCGACTCGTCTAAAAGAATCGTTTGCGGAATCGACTCACTTGGAAGAGTCACGGTTCACTCAAGAGTTGTTAAGAGGGAGCTCCGGAGCGGAGCCGTTGTTGCGCAATCGCTCACCGACTCGTCCAGGTTCTGAGTCGACTCCGAGTCGTTAACTCGACAATGTTTACGACTCTCGGCTCACTCGCTCTCGGCTCACTTCTGTCTTAATGACTCTTCCATGGATTCGGCTCTTTTTAACTCTTGATATCTGCGTAACTCGTGATTCCTTTCGATTCACAATCTTAGTTCCCACGGCGTGTTTCTTGGTTTGGCAACTTATTTGTAAGGAAATAAAGAATATTTATCTTTGGAACAGGAAAATTAAAAATATATTACAGAAATAAAAAGTTTTTTTTTAAATTTAGGAATTTATTTCCTTAAATACACATTTTTCTAGTGTTTTTGGAACTAGTTATAAGTTTTTGGTTTCCTTCCAGACTGTTATAGATGCTACCACAACACAGATTTAGATTTACAAATAAATTATCAATGAATTATAAGTCCTATAACTTTTATATTTTACCACAAATAAAGTATTTCCCGATTATTTGAGGACAGGGAAAAGTATACCGATTTCAGAGCCATCTGCTATTCCCATTTTGCGTGGGTTTTTCAAATTGCGAATGCATCGAGTACTGAATTTAATTGCGATGGAGCGCGTCCGGTTATCATACGAACTTCATCAGTGTTTTAGTTGTTCTTCAGTTCTTAATTTTGTGGATAATGCAAACATTTTGCAATAGAAATGAACGAAGTTTATGAATTGGACCATTACAAAAATTAGCAGGTGCTGAAGCGGCATATATACTGTTCCAGCTGGTGAGGTTTCTACGAGGAAAAAGGTTAAACGAAAAGACGTTGGGGAACAGTGCCGTCGATGAATATAGGGGAGCGTCCAGAAATTACGTGAGACTTTTTAGGGGGGGGGGGGAAGGGGTCCGGAAAATCTCACGAAATCTCACCAAAGGGGGGGGGGGGGTCGACGGATATCTCACGTGAAATTTTGAACTTGAACGAGTGTAGAACTAAAAAAACGTAAAAAATACCAGTTTACAAGGCCAAAAACCGGCTTTTGAGGGGGTATCATTCTTTCGGGGAGCACGACAGCTAAAAAAAGTCTCGAAACTTCTCCTGGTCGAACAACTGGGGGGAGGGGGTTCCGTGAAAATCTCATGAAATCTCACCAACGGGGAGGGGGGGGTCTAGATTTCCGGAAAATAGCCTCGCGTAATTTCTGGACGTCCCCCAAAATACTAATACTGAAACCAAGAAAATAAATATAAAATTTAAATTATGCCATTTAAACAAACACTGATTTATTGGTTTGTGGGTAAAATGCTAGTGATACGCTGTTTAACTTAAGAAAAGCACCATCCGGCAAATTAAAAAAATTTGCCAAATTTATGGAGTAAAATTGGAGCATATGTAAGGGGCGTCCATAAACCATGTAGCTCCATTTTGGCTTCTTTTGAACCCTCCCTCCCCCCAAGTAACTCGACGTGGCTTATGTCTCTAACCCCCCTCTCCCCACGTAGTTTTTTCCATGACGGAAATAAATATTTACATGGTGTTGAGTGTTCTGTATCTCATTTTAAGTGTGACAAATAATATGAATGAAAAGCTATTTGGCCTGGCTCGGAATCCCACCTTCCAACCCCCTCCACCCACCTCTCAAGACCGATCTACGTGGTTTATGGACGCCCTCTAGCGAGACGTGTAACAAACATGCCACCTACAAAATCAACAATCTCAATCGACAATTACAATCTGCAACAAGGCTTAGAATCAGTAATGAGGTTTGACAACAATTAGCTGGAAGCCTTGAAAATTTCACAGTGTGGCAATCTCACATTTTGTTGACCCGGTTCGGAAAATTCCCAGATCCACCACTGGTTGTAGTTAGACAGGGGGCGGCGTAATCGGTATTGCGCAAGGGCGCTCAAATAGTTAGTGGAGAGCCTGCTTTTTGTGCTTCACTATATTCAAGTCACCGGTCCAGTTTCACGTTTCAGGTATTTATTATTTACATTTACACTTATAATCTTGCCTAGTCTTTATTAATAATGCATCCGCTGCCAAGAATGAGCACATCAGTCTCCATTCTTTGTGGTATTTATTTGTCACTGGGGGCAGGATTTTTACCGAGTTGCAGATCATATTTTAATATTTTTTAAACCAGTAGCTTTATTTCATTGAATTTTAGGGTATATTTCTGATTATCTTAAGAGTATGTATCCAGGATTTTATATAACTCGCTTCACTCATCTGAGTGTATAAGCTCCATATTCAACATCAGTATCTAAGAGTTCGTGAGACAATGTCATTGCCACAGTTAATCTCAGTGACTAAATCGTTATCACAATAAAAAAATACCGTATTTTCGCCTTCCGAAATTTCTTCCGCCTATATTTCTTTTATTGTATCGAAAATCTCGTAAACAAGCCAGTGGCGAATATAGAATACATTTTCGGGGGGGGGGGGGAGTCGTTTAAAAGAATCGATTCTCAGCGAGGAGTGAATCGATTCCAAACGATTCATCAAAAAGAATCGGTTTGCCCATCACTACACTATACCGCTCGCCTTTGGTGACAACACAGGATCCGTGTCGAAGATTGTCAAAAAGAAAAGCGGAAAGGAAAAGGAAAGGGATAATACTTTGGTCGATACCTATCGAGGATGCGGATCACAGCTTTCAGAGGGTTTTCTGTAATCACTAGGAGAATGTTGGAATTATTTTTATTTCGTGCCACAAAAATATATGTTACTCAGACAAAAAATTAAAAAAAAAAGCACACACGATTCACACACAGACATCATTCACTTCCGTCTATTGGCTTAGCTTGTCCCCCAATAACCTCCTAACAGAGAATAGATACACCACATATCCTTTGGACGACAGTTATCTGGTTTCTACTGAGAATTTTAGGCAGTATACGTGAGCCTATTATTGACGCATGCTGGTGTTAACAGTCTTGAAGCTCCGCTTGTGGCTGGCTGATTTTTTTGGCTCCTTCATCCTTAAACGCACTGTCTCCATTCTAACCAACTGTTGGATTAACCCTGGGACTAGGTTAAAAGAAAAACATATTGGCAACATTTGGTGCGGCACAGAGGCTCTGCTAATCCAGTGTGCGTAGTTTCGAATGGTCGCAAGGGATTGGGCTTTGTCATCGTGACGCGGGCGATGGAATTGTTGAAGGTCAGCCAACTGAGTGGCTGTTAGGGCCCCATTGTCCACTGGGGGTAATTCGAGCGCGTAGCGTGGCAGCACTGACATTTGCCGCCCCCGCTGGCGCCTTGATACTACGGAAGGTTGAGTCAGAGTGGCCCTTCTGCTGGGTATGGGTTTCGCACTCCTTTGGATCCTCTTATAAGTAATCTTTATCATTCTGCTCGCTCAGCTTGTTTAAGAAGCGCAATTGGGAACTGCTACTGGGGTTCCAATCCCGGTCTCGGCTAGAATTTTTACGTTTCTTAAAACTGATCTTGTCCTCTGTCTAACCTTTTATTTGTTTGTCTGAAGTACCGTAGTAAGCTAAGTAGTTCGGATTGCTCATAAAACTGTTGGTACCCTTTGCCTGGTTCGATGTAGGTAGGCATGACAGATGCGTAAGCACGGCAAAGCGGAACTGTTATTCGGAGGCGGAAGTTCCCTTTTTATCTAATTGTGAATGTAGTTTTATGATCACAATATAGACATTAGCAAATAATCTTTCTGAAATCAGACTTATAGCAGTTACGTTTTATTTCACTGATACCAGTCGCTACTGAACATCTTAACGATAAGTATACAATAATACGACTGTAACCGGAAAAAAGTTTGTTCATTTAAGATATTTTCTTAAACAATTTGTTTCATTTTCTTCTTCTGCTTCATCAACTTTTCTTAACATTTTTGAGTCGGCTGCCATTGACGAGTTTTACTCATCGCTTGTCAAATTTGAAGCTGTGTTTTACGCCGAATGCCTTTGCTGACGTCAAACATTTTATACCTACTGCCAGGTCGTACTAAGTACTAATGGGGGAAGTGAATTGTTGCCAATTGTTTGCGAAACATCTAACCATGTTCAACGTGTGAAAAGTATATTTTTGTTTGTGAAATGTGAAGTTTATGAAACGGAAATTAGGGACACTGCTGGCATTCGCATTGATGGCTACGGAAAATCGCAGTCAGGATTGCCGTTAAGGTGGCCATACACGATCCCTCCAGTTGGATGTCATCCGTATGGATGACATCCATTCGGATGACATCCAGAAGTGTAGCACATACACATACACCATCATTCCATCACTCCATTCAGTCACAATAATGAAAAACCAGGCAAAGCAAACAACAAAAAGTTATCAATTTGTTATACAACAATATAGTTATGCCAAGTACTGAATAAAATGAGCTTGAATTAATTTTAAAGGACATTCAAACTAATCGAATACTGAGTACAAATGCTGAGAATTAAATAATCGTCAAAAAAGTGTGAAATGACGAAAAATAAGTTCTGTGATATTACGAAAACTTATAGAAATGCTGCAAAATGTTTATAAAACAGATTTATTAAGTTTAAGTAGTTTAGCAGGCCGAAACGAGTAACAGATACGACACATGTGTAAAATAACATATTTAAACAAGTAGGCTCATACAATATTGATCTTATATTACTATGTTCTTTTTTTTTTAAAAACCGCAAATATTTTTTATTACTTTTTTTAATTTTTTTAACACGGTTTTTCTGTTTGCATTTCTGTCTTTATTTTTAAATAACATTAGCAATTGATCTATTGCTATTTCTTTTCATTTTGTCATGGTACTCAGGATTCGAGATCTGCCATTGGCGTGGTGTTTATACTTCTCAATAATCTCCAGCACAAAGTCTTGTTGAGACGACATTATTATTATTTTTTAAAAAATGTCGTCCTAATTGCTACTTAATAATATTTAAAAATTGTATTATTTTTAATATTACATTTAAAATATAATTTAACTAGCAGCAAAACAAATAATTCAGATTCAAAACAAAAAAGAAATGGGACAATGCTGTATAGTCCACGCAAGGAACTGATTTCTGCTCGGTGGTCGATGATGGTATGAGAACTTTTTGGACCGACCGCAGTTTCACCACACACGAGCCGACTGGAGTGATGGCTTGTGTCGCTCCATGTGGTTTTTCCCACACACCGTCAGTCGGCTTGATGGCATGATGGACGAAACTGATGGATATTGGACTGACCGGATATCCAAATAACCTTGTCAGTCCACGTCATCCACATCAACTTCCACACAGACGACGCGATAATGTATTGGGTTTGCTCCAATTCGACGGATGAAGCAATCGTGTACGGCCATCTTTACGTGGGAGGTTGGGCTCGTGCCTGGTCCGTTTTACCTGCCTAATCTAGTGTGCTTTTTTTTTTTTTTTTTTTTTAAAAAAAAAAACGTGCTGGGGCACTCTTAATGATCTACAGAAAAGGAACCTACGGTTTTAAAATTTGTGTCTGTTTCGATCAACGGGATTCATCCTGGTCTAATTTCGATGACGTTTTGATTGAAGTACAGGCAGATACTGCTCCAGGGGGTAAAATGGGATGTAAATTCGGAAAGCTGAGAGATTTAAGATAAAATTGTTTCCAAATTAACATCAATGTTCGGTTGAACGCGATTCACGCAAAAACTACTGGTCGGCTTTTGATGAGGTCTCGAAGAATGTACAGCTGATACCTCATATGGTAAAATGGTTATGTTTTATTTTTATTTAAAGTCGGAAATCTGAGAAATTTAAGATGAAACGATCCACAAATTAGAATCTATTTTTGGTTGAACTCGATACGTGCAAAAATTAACCGTCAGATTTAGATGGGATTTCGATGGGACATCAGAAAAGAAATACAATGTTTCACTTTTGACGTGATGTATAACGCTTTAAAATTAATATAAAAGAACTATGAAATTAGAATCCATCTTTCGTTTAACGCTTTTGCCGGAAAAATTTCAGGTAGAATATTGATGGAATTTCAAATAATGTGCAATCCACAAAATCAGGAGTAGAATAAGGTATCTTATATTTTAACGTGACTTCGAAAAGCTGATAAATTAAGATAAAAGTGACTATAAATTAGTATCCATTTAAAAGTAATCTACTTTTCTCACTAGAAATGTTTATCGTTATTCACATCTATGAGTTGTATCGTATTTTCTGGAGGAATTACAGGGTATTTTTTTTTCCTGGCGATTTTAGTTAGTAGCAAATTATTATTGTTTTTCTCTGACGTTGTAAGTCGCTAATACTCAACTACATTGTACTGAACGCAACGCGTTATTCGGTATTCACTAAGTGATGTATTTCCACCACTTACAAAACTCGCAACACTAATGCGTCTTTTAAGCCAGTCACAATGAGTTATCATTGAATTACTACAGAGCGATAACACTCTGGCTTTGCATTCTAGGGAATGTGGCTTCAAATCCGCGTCCGGTCATCCAGATTTCGGTTTTCCATGATTTCCCCAAATATCTACAACCGAATGCCGAGATGGTTCCTTCAAAATGCTTATTTTCTTCCATTTCCTTGCCCAGAGATTTCGCGCCTCTAATGACGTCGAAGAGTGGTAAAGGCAGAAAAAATTTACTTGATCTAGCTATAATCAGTCTTTATTGGTCTTTTATATTACAACTAGCCCCAAAGCGCGTCAAAAATGACGGAATGAATGGAGTGTTCTGGTAATTCATTTTTTTTTCAATTGCATATCTAAACAGAATTGTTACAAAATAACGCTTAATGTAAGTCCTCGTTCCTTGTGCTGTAGCAAAACAGTTGTCAGCTTGGTTCAGGTTGCATTTAAGTCTAAACACAAACTTTGCTAATATTGCTTCTAGAAAATCAAAGCTGCAATCACACGTTCCCTGTACCGCATGTTAATGTTGTCACGCATAGTGATATAAATAAACTTGATTCAAAATCTTCACAGGATCTTATATCTTTATTTTTTGTTATTTGTGATACAAATCAATTGTTTTTCCGGCTTACACTGCTTACGTTTGGTTGAAATAATGACTCCAGTAATACGAAGTAAGTGAAAACTAAAGTTACTTAACTACTTACCTCAAGCCATGTAGTAATAGTTTCAATTGTGGTGTAGGGCGCATAGATAGCGTTCAATTTGGAACTAATTTCATTCAAATCAAGTAATGGTTTCAGTGAAGAGTAGCAAATAACAATTAATATGCCGATTTAAACAAAATACGTACTTTTCTTCCAGAGTTCTGGCAATTAATTTAGTGGCAGTTGCTTAACTAAATAGAAGTGTTACAAAATAAAGTTCAATGTAATTCCTTGCGCTTTACCAAAAACTTTCAGTTATCATCCTGATCCAGATAGCATTTCAACCTAATCACAAACTACGCTAAAATTGCAGCCAGAAAAACAATACTTCAATCACACGCGTATTAATACGTACATGCAAAACATCACTGGTTATGACACCTTCCTTTTTCGATATTCTTGATTCATATCGAACGGCTCGCAGTTTCTTCAGTAACTCGGATTATGAAAGCAGCTTAAATTTATTATAAAAAAAAACTCATCGTGAGTTCGTCTGTAAAAAAATGTCAGTTGTCAGGTCATATATGCATTTTGACAAAACCACAACTTCTACTAATATTGCTGTTCAAAACTCATAGAAGCTATTACCCAAGTACAAATACATTCATTGTATTGCTATCTAAATTTGATGAACTGGAAACATAAAGTTACATCATTAATAAAAGCTACTAATAATTAATTTATCAATTTAAACGCAGTACATAGCTTTATTTCGGCGTTTCGTCAAATCATTCCTTCCAGTATATTATAACAGTGACTTAAAATATCCACGTTGTAATATAAATATGTTGTAAACCTGTAAAAAATTATGCGGTTGAATGTAGTATTTTAGCAATTCGTTTCTTTGCTGACAAGTGCAATTTTCGTCAAATAACGTTCATTATCTTAAAAATGATATCATGTTAGCTTTTTGTAACAACAATATCGCTGTCCAGAGTGTATGAGAAAAAAATTACACCAAACGAATTTTATTAATTAAGAAAAGTAACTAATAATTAATATGTTGATTTAAACGAAATACGCACTTTTTCAGTGTTCTGACAGTTAATTTATTTACTGATGCTTAGCTAAATAGAACTGAACCTAGAACAACATATCTGATCGTAAATTGGTAAAAAAAAAAAAAGACGAAAAGCGTGACGTCATAGGGCGACGTCATAGAGTGACGTCATGGCGTGCAAACGACGTATTAGATGACACAGAGTTGCCTATTATAATATTAGATTCTTACATACCGTTAAGCTACTGACCATTGATTCACACACCGTAATATTATTTGCTTTTAGCGATTTCGTGAAGTGCCTTAGTAGAGGAAGAAGTTAATTTTTGTACTCCGTACACAACAAACTTTAATTTGGATGCATAATGTATGTACCATGAATCGCATTTGCACTAAAATACCTTTCAAGATCTCTTTCACTAATTGGGTAAATAATGTGCCTGATCAGGGAAGAGAGTTCCAGGATTCGAATACCAATCTTAGAATTTTTACGTGCTTTTAAACGGACATTCCCCTCTAGCAAAAATCACCTATGATGCACGCTGACCGCGCCTTGTTTGGGATTCCATGTAAATCTATATGTATTATTTAGAAGATAGGAATTCTGGGTTAGGTTAAGGTGGCTACGATAGAGGCTGTAACGATACAACAGTATCGCTGGTAATATCGATATTGGTAAACGTGAGAAGAGCATCGCGGGTAAAGATGGCGGGAATCTGTTTCTAGCTACCGAACTGTAGGACGTTTAAGCGAGTGGTTCTGAAAAATGCCTCGAATACGGTACTTGTGTGTGTGGCAGTGGTTACGGAAGAACAAAACTACGTGACTGTTTACTGAATATCGGCGGTACTCCAAAACGTTTGTGTAATAGCTGACGTGATAAGAACTGTGTTTTCAACGAGTGTAATACGGCAGATATATGTTGGCTTGAACACTTTCTTAATTACGAACTGTACAATCTTCGGAATACGGTCAAATTAGGTTATTAATCACTGGTGGTTCACCTTGGCGGGTTGTAGCAGTTATTAGAAAAGTGTAATGTATTCATATCTGCACGTTGTTGTTGCTTTGTGTGTGAGGCAGCAACCTTTCCCAATAATCAGGCGAGTAGGTTGGCATAACTTGTAGAAATTGTGTATTTATATTTTATGGCCCGGAACAGCGACTTAAGGACTGTAATTGAATTTAATGTTAGTATCACGCCAAGGAAAAACTATAAAATAAACCATCGATCAGCTCCAAAATAATTGTGTTTGTTATTTTAAAGCCATTTCACTTATTTAAATCCCTATGTGGCGCATTGAAATTTTGCTGCTTAGATCGCCACACTATCCTTCGGCGGAATGTTCATCAAATTGAAACTCTTCTGCTTAGTTGGCAAACTAGCCGCCTGGGTTTTCCAGGCAAAAATCGGTTGCTTTACTTACATTACAACAGAACTATATTTTCTGATCATCTGTGATCGCTTTCTGCTAATTTGTGAGACAAGAGCTCACAAATCTCAGTATAGATTCTGATCATGAGATACAATCAAAATAGTATGTAATAATAGTTGAGAAATACAAGAAACGAAAATAGTGGAAATAATATTTCTAAAAATTGTAGGATACAAAGAATTTAGAGAATTAACCTTAAGAAATAATTCAAAATTATGTAACATAAAAAGAAATTATATTGGAATAAAGTTTCAAACAAAATTAGTTGTTATTAGTTTTCTGTGTAGGTTGGATCCGTTGCGCCTTTAGCTCTTTCCCCGTTACCTGCGGTTCCCGTTTCCTTCGTTTCCACTTTCATTTTTTATTTTGCTTGAACGAGATATGTATTTTGCGTCCCTAGCACGATTCACATGAACTTTAACTTTTCTTTTATCGAGAACCGTGGAAACGGAGGAGTAGCGATTCTGTGTGTTTTACGAGTTGGAATAATTTAGGGTTGGGGAGTTGTGCCTGCTCTGAATGTGTTACCGGCCCGCTAGAACTGTGGCGGCAGCGGTGCTTAGTATGCGGCTCGACACGACTTAAGGGGGCAGGGGCAGGGCGGAAAGAAGGTACACTAGCTACTGGTATCAGTGAAATGAAAAGGCTAAACGTATTATTACGTGTCATTCAGTTCCACAGCAAGAGTAACTAAAATGATTGTGGGATCTGTGGACGAAATTGTTTGAACCGCTGCGTGTGTGAAATGAAATGTGGCAAGTCTATACGACAGGCAGTATCCGTCCGTCAAATGATGACAGCAAGTAGACTGCAGATCTGTTAGGGAAATGCGAACACCAGCAGAAATATGATGTGAGTTGCCATTGATTCATTAGTGAGTAACGCGTTACAACACAAGGTAAAATTTCACAGAAAATTTGTGAGCGACAATTTTCAGGCCTGTAGAGTCTCAGCGTGGAGGCTCAGTCTCTGGAGACTCATGCTATAGAGGCACAAAGTAGAGATAGTGGGTAGGAGGAAGTAAAGAAGGATGGGTGGGTGCTGGTAACAGGTCATAGGAGAAATATGATTAATAGGATGAAGAAACGAGGCATTCCAGAAATTATTGAGAAAAATAGTCTTGGCCTATTGCCAGAGTCAGCAGGAGAGGAGCCTTGTCCAGTTGTAGGAGTAGGTAAGTTGCAGCAGGCCTTTAGGAATAGGGGAATGCAATAAAAGAATAGCAAAAAATGGTTCTGATGCTAGGTAGTAACCATGGGAGAGATTTAGGCTCTCTTCTGCAGGGTCAATAAGGCGCAGGCTACCACGTCACAAGTTTTTTCAAACCTTGTTCAACATTAGGTCATGTAACGAAGCATATAGGTTCAATTTGTAGGAGTTTAACTGAGGACGATAGAATAATGATAGTGGAAGGTGTGGGGAATAGTACTGACAGTATAGAGAAAGGTGGTGAAGGAGGCGCAGCATACAAGGGTTGAGTCCATGCAGGTCTTAAGTCGTCATGACTGGCCACAATTGAACTATGTTGTGAGGAGGTTAAATGTAGAAACGGAAGTGCTACTTGGAAAAGACATTAGTCCTGTCTTGGAAGTTGTGCCTAGGAACAGGGTGGGTAGTGTGGTTTCACTAGGCATGGCCTACACCTGAACAGAAGGGGGAAGGGGTTACTTTCTAAGCTGTTAGCTAAAGCTGCAAAGGAGACCATTTCCAGTGATGATGGGGTCAGGATTGTACCTTTTTTGGTTAGGGGATTCTGGTGAAGGTATGGAAGTAGATAATCAAAGTGATACTGATTGTAAATCCACGAAGGGAAAAATCACCGATGTTAAAGAATACACGAAGTTGCTGAAAAAATCTCAAAACCAGTAATAAGGGTGTTACTTGTGAACGTATAATGAACAAAGTAATAGGGTTTTCAAATTTAATAGAGATACACGAATCACAAGTAAATTATAGGGGTATAGTCTTGGTTAAAAGAAGAAGTACTAGACAACGAGGTTTTTCCCGATGGTTACAGAATTTACTGCGGAGATAGAGGAACAATTGGATGAGGAGTTTTCATACTAGCTAGCAAAAACTGCCACAGCTCTCTGGTGTTCATAGATCATGACCATGTGTTACAAGGGGTAGATTTCTGGGGTAACAAAAAAGAAAGAAAATCAGGGTGTTGGCTGCTTACCGCAGTGGAAGAATGAAAAATGAGGATGAGGCTCATGGAGAGAATTTAAATTGATATTCAGATTTCAGAGGTAAGAATTGAATTATCATTATTGGTGGGGATTTAAATTTACCAAATGTAAACTGGGTCGGAAATAAGATAAATAACACAAGGAAACAGATATTTGCCAATACTTTAATAAGGGAAGAAGGATGCAAACAAGTGGTAGAGCAGAACACTAGGGGGCAAAATGTGTTGGATATATTCCTATTAAAGCCCGGTGATAAATCTGTGGGGTGCCATGTAACTGAAGGAATAAGTGGTCATGAAGTAGTTCTGATGGATATTAGAGGATTCAGTGAACCAGCAGCAAAAATTGAAGGGGAAAGGCGGTACAATGATAAAAAGGCACGGATTTCAAATTTGAAGAGACACTTCAGAGAACGTTTCAGCAAATGTAAGGAAGGCACAAGTACATTAGAGTCCTGGTGGGAAGAGTACAAGCAGATAATAAGAAAGGGGGAAAAAATTTATCCCAAAACAGAAAATAAAGAGATGTAGAGAACCTGTGTATTATAATAGGGAGGTGAGGGCGCTAAGAAGGGAACATAACAGAGATAGAGACAGCAGGGAAGTAGGGAATATTTAAAAAAAAGTAAACAAGGACTTAATAATAGCTAAGAAGGTGGCTAAAGATGAGTATTTTCAGTGCAGTGGGACCATTGACTGATGCATCAACAAATTTCTATGTTAGAAAACTGAGGAGAAGGGAAGGTGCTGAGACAATTATAGATAAGGATGGAGAAGAAGTTACTGACGATTTGAAAAAGACAGAGATTAAGTAACTGGTTTCATGAAATCATTAGGGACCACGAATCAGAAACGGGAGGATCTAAATCGGAGAACGATCTTAACAACACAATTTGCAATGAGCAGATCAAAAAATTTGAAATTAATCCTGAGGATATCATGAAGAAATTAAGAAAGCTGAAAAGGCATAAATGGGCTGGTGTAGATAATATTACTACAGATGTCTTAAAGATAACAGGATGTGACATTGTATCTTATCTTGAAATATTATTTAAATTGAGTCTGGATACTTGCTGCCTACCACAAGACTAGAAAAGTGCGATAGTAGTGCCGGTGTATAAAGGAGGGTGGCGAAATAGAGCCGATAATTATAGGCCATCAGTTTGACTTCAGTGGTAGGTAAACTAATGGAGAGATTGATATGCAACCACATCAGAAATATATGTGAGGAGGGTAATTCGTTTTCATGTCGGCAACGTGGTTTTAGGCAAGAATATTCATGCGAATCTCAGTTGATGGGATATATGCAAGATATTTCCGATAAAGTGGACAAAGGGGTAAAATTGATAGTGAATCCCTAGATCTTTCAAAGGGTTTTGACACAGTGAGCCATAAAATGACAGTAAATGAGATAAAAACTACTGGTGTGGGTGAGAAAGTGATTTGCTGGGTAGAAGAATTTTTAAAAAGTTACCGAAGGAAATGCAATATAAAAAGAAGTGGAAGTAAAAATGGTAGTGCCACATGGTAGTATATTAGACTCCTTATTCTAATGAATGATTGTGTTGATGATTTATTATTAGAAATTAGATTGTTTGCAGATTACATAATGCTATATAAAAATATCAGAAAGTTAGACGACTGTAAACAGTTGCAGGGAGATCTGGACAGTAAACTAGTAGGGTCTGTAAACATGGGATGAAGATAAATGCAAATAAGTCAGCTTATTAGACACACAGATAAAAAAACTAAACGTTGATTATGATTATTAGGTTGGGAAAGAAAAGCTTGTTGATGACTTGAAATGTAAATATCTTGGCATTAAATTTGATAGCAAGCTTAACTGGGTAGGACAGGTAGTAGGAAAAGGTTTCAAAATTCTGCACTTGTTGCAGGTGGGAGGAGGGAATGGTAAAGGAATCGGCTTACATAACTTTGGTCAGGCCATTCCTTGAAAATGGCGGTGTGATATGTGATAAATGTTTTGTGTACGAAATACAGGAGTTGGAGGGGTTGCAAAGAAGGGCTGCTAGATTTGTTTCTGGAAATTACCGCAGAACGCAATCAGTAACAGATATGATAAAAGAGCTGGAATGGTATTCATTGGAAGACAGAGGAGGGTGAAGAGGGTCATGGGAGTGTACAAGGCGTGTATTGGTACATTGACATAGAATGATATTGGTGTAAGAATTGAAAGGAATGAATGGAAGGGAAAAAATGGCCATGACCACAAGCTGGAACTAGATTTCAATCACAAAGGTGTAGAAGACAATCAATTTTGGGTAAGAGAGTTAGAGATTGGAATATGTTACCAAAAGAATTGATAAATAATTTACCAAAAACGTTGAAAGAAAGCAAAGTTGAAATTTGTAGAGAGTAAATGTAGGTGGGTGCAGGAAAGGGGGGAAAGATGTGTAGGGATAATGCCACCGAAGCGTGCACTCCATTACAATTAAATTAAATTAAAATACACCACGTTAGGAATTTCGAAGAGCGAATCATAATAAGATAATACTTCAAATAGGCTTCGGCCTGTGAATTACGAAGGTCGCTGAAATATGAATGAGATTTCTTGTACAAAAATCTTAATTAGATTATCAAATGCCAAAAAAATGTAAAAATATTTTTATACATATCGTACACTATTTGATATATATTCTTCCCCATCGTTATGACAGTATAATAAATTTTTATTCATAAAAGTTATTTGTACGATTATGTAACCAAATGATTAAAAGTTTTCGTAAGGCGGGCTGCTGGAGAGTCACGAAGACTCTTTTCGGCCAATCTACTCTACGGGGAGGGAAGGGGATGGAAGGTCGGCCATGGCCTTGTAGGGTACCATCCCGGCATTCGCCTAGAGTGGCTGAGGAAAACCACGGAAAACCTCAGCCAGGATGGCCGAACGAGGTTTGACCCTCATCCTCCCGAATTATAGGTAGGAGGCCGAAAACGGCCAATATCTCTGTAAGTCGCAGCTCTCCAAATATTGCTTGTGTTGCTACACTAATCTGTGACCAAGTGTTGCTGTACAGAACGAGGATCATACGGATCTGAATCTTACGTCTTTACGATTGACAGACTACTTTTCTCTTGTTCAGAAGTTCAAAATATTATGTATGCTGGACAGTTCTTCATTCTAGAAGTAAAAGGTGTCGTCAATTTGTAAAATTGTCTGCGGCTTTATACTAGTTCTGGAACGATGAAAGTGAGTGATGTTAGAAACTGCTCTCAGATATTCACAGAAGAATATACGAAATTGAATGAGGCTTCAAAAGTTTATCTTTTTAGTAATTATGCGTCGCTCAATGGGCACATGAACTTTGTGTTTAGTCATAGTGATAATAAGTAAACAAACAACTGCACAACAATGTGTAGCGTGCCATCTCACCCATACCAACTGCTCGAACAGAATACCGCACCTATTCTAAGAGTCTGGTTTATTATTGTTCAGTCCTCGCAAATGAAGCTGGCAAACCAATACCTGGATTTTCGACGCGATTTCCGTCAGCTTTTTGCTGAAGACAATGTACTTTCATGTACGTTGTTGTGTCTACACCAAGAATCGTGTATTCTACCTAACTGCAATCCACGTAAGTTGGCTTGTAAGTTTTAGCAGAAGCCAGCGCGAACTTGCTCAACCACGCACGAGAGAGGACGGGGAACAAACCGATCCTCCTGGGTGAGAGGTTCTGCTTGTATTGTGATGTTTTAGTTTGAACCAGCCAAAAAATTATTGTTAAAATATTGACTGAAATATTCAATGAACTGCCTGAATGGATGTACAGACAATTGGCTTTCACGCTCCCCTTCCTCCTGTCTTTTCAATTAAAAACACCTGCCCACTGACATGTGCCGGCACTGGCAGTCTAGTGACTAGAGTGCAGGCCTCGCTTTGTAAGGGCCGCCGGTTAGAGTCCGGGCTGTGACATAGGAGGTTCGAATTAAGTGTTTTGTTCATCTTGTTTTATTAATCTTGTTTTGTTCTCCCCATAGTGTTCCACAATTACATGAAAAAAATCTGATACAAAAGTTAAAAAAATGCAAATTGGAACTAGCTAATTGGTCCCAGAGATCGCAGGCCATATCTAAGACAAAAATTAAATTAAATAATAAACGGGGTATCGTTGAAACTAAATTATTTTGGTTACTTGTATGGATAAGAGATGTATTTAGTATGTTTCCTCTAATACCACAACAATTCGTTTATTATTTCTGATGTTTCCCACCCGCAATTCCCGTTCGAAATGTAAGTGTACCAATATACGTAGTGCGATGAAATGTTCATCTAGCTATGCAGAGAAACTGTCTAAAGGAAATATGGAAAATTCATTGACTAACATACATATATAAGAGACTTACAGGACAACAAATCATTCTTGCGTTTAAAATGTCCTCCATCAATGATGTTAACAGTTAGTCTGTTAATGAAAAAATTGTTCGTTAAAATCATTACTACTTCAGTAAACTGAGTGGTAATTATAATCAGCTACTACCGGAAACATCCTACGCAGAATCTAGGATGTTCCTTAACGTGTTAAGCCACATGGTCTAAGGCAAGTAGTATCCAAAGGCTTGATTTAAGTTAAGAGCTGTCACATCTGTTGATTGGCTGACGGGAGAACCATAACCGATATTAGTACTCGATTTCAGTACACGTACGGAGTTGCCTAGTTAGGAGCTAAGCAAGATAATTAAAACACTGAAATAATCTGAACTAAAAATCCACATAAAGCGTAAGTATCCGGGTACTGAAATAGTCACTATGACATAAGTTTCCAATGGAATTAATAACGATTTGGGAACACTCTTGGGAAGATGAAGAGGGAGAATTGCCTTCGCTGGTATAAGTTCGCATGTGCGACTGTAGGTATGGATGAGAGTGTTGGTGCGTGTCTTTAGCATAGAATGTTATTTGAAATGAGACAAAAGAATGGAGGTAGGTGGAACGCGATGCTGAACCATTAGGGCCAACTCTTTCGAAAGGCATCACAGGGCTGCCAGACTTAACTTTGCCATCCGACGGATGAATCACCATCATCAATATCGTACGTCCTCACTTCATAGAGCACTGTGGAGATTTTTTGGACTTAATCCAGGATTTTGGCGAAAAATCTGGTGATTAGGAATTGTGCACCAGACTCGAACCAGCTAACCCCGTGTCAGCGCTGAACATCATCACACTCAATTGTGCCAACGTAGCGAGCATTATTTATATTTATAAAAAAAATAACTATTATACAGTATTTACCACAACTGTATTATCTACAATTTATGTTTAACATCTGTCGAGAGCTACTGTAGGAGATATCCAACCAGAATACCTTCTCTGTAACTTTGATCGTGGTAGCGTAGTAGAAGATTTCTGCAAAAAGCATTTTTCCTTCATTTTGGACTTTAATCACACGCTTGATATGGGATATTGCTGCAGTCACCTGCGTCCGGACTTTCAATTTCGCTTCTCTGTCAGCAGAATTACAAATAGTCGGTGGGAGCCCAATTAGCTGTACAAAAGGACTGATTAACGATGTGATCAATCAGCGAGCAGAACTGCGGGGACTCATGCTTTGTGTGAGAGGTTCTTGGTTGAGTTTTCAGTGGAAGACCCCGTTTTCTGCAATGAAAGGCAGTCTTAGGGATTCATTGGTGAAAAGTTTTATACGTTATCAGGAGTGTTTCTCAGATATCTATAATAATTAAGATGTTTTTGATAATATTGATTATTTGTGAAGCAAACAGTCAAAATAATCGCTGGCTACAGTTATCTTTATCTTATTTGACAAAACTTTACTATTAAGTTATTTTGAGTTTTTCAGCGAACAGTTGTTAACCTGAGTACAGGAATACAATATATAGAACAAAGATCTTGTCAAATTATTCTCGTGAAGAAACTGTATCTTGCTACCGGCCTGTTTTCAGTTTCTTTGCGCTTACTGTCCTCTGATGATGGAACCTAGCAACGAGTAGACCACACTGGTAACTGGTAACGGTTGGAACCAGTGACTTTCGATAATAAGTTCGTGTAGTACGATACAGTGACCGAGTTTCAAGTTGTCAGGCATCGGACCATAATTCCACGTGAAATCCGAAGTGTGTTTCACATACACTGAGCAAGCTGTGCCAGAGATGAATATTCACTAATATTTATCTACTTCTTACATCCTGCGATATTACATTATTTCCAAGTAATTACAGTGCAATCACGTATTCATATTTAAAATCTTTTGTATACGGCTCAGCAAACTAATGACAAGAGCTAAGAAAACGTTGATATATGAGTTACCGCAATCTCATTCCATTCTCATTTTTCAGCTATTGTTTGAGGTAATTTATTTATTTAAAAGGAAAAGTAAAAGCATTCATCTTTGGCGGTAGTCTTCACACTGATATAGCTTTCCATGCTGTTGGAGACCTAGTCTTATAAAAGCCTAGTAGTCTGCGGATCTGTGCATGCTTAGCTAAATGCCTTGTCCAGTTCGGAGGGTGTAGAAGGTTGGATGGTAACAACAGGGCGGGGGGGCAGCAAGCTAACAATGGGCTTGCAAATGTAAAACAGAACGATCGGCAGTAGAGAGGGCAGCAGGAAGACTTAATTGCCCGCACTTAGGCGTCGCTTAATGCTTCATTTGCTGACTCCAAAGACAATTACTACCGGCTGGAAGACACCGTACAAAAGGAAACAATCGCTTTCACATTTTGCGAGCCCCGCAAAGCTGAATGAGAACAAAATGTAAAATAAGACAATCATCACGCTTTCACTTCCCTAAAAAGTATTCCTTCAGATTATATTATGATGTTAAATAGTTATAAAAAAATTTTTCTAGCCGTGTTAGTTTCTCATGAAGCTGATTCAAATAAATATACAAAAGCTATATATACCATACAGAAAGAAAATTTCACCAGCAATGATTGCTCGGTTTCAGTAATGAGTTGCTCATTTTCTATTTGTAATTAAGTAAAATATGCTACTTACTTTTTTTTTTTTTTTTTAAATATCCTTATTCGATTACTATCAGAGACCTTCCAAACCATCAGTTAACACAACGCAGTGCGGTTTAATTTATTTCCAATAAATGACGTGCCCACAGTTATACTTGACGATTCGATTCACAATAAATTTTGATGACAGCAATGGCACACATATGCTAACGGATTTAACATAGGATTGAAAAGAATGGGAACAAAGAAGGAGGATTAATGTATTTAATTTAATTGCGATCTCAAGCCCCGGCGGCAATTTCCCTACCAACAACGGACCTGAGGAACCTGAAAAACATCAGCAAAAATTCTAAATTTAACGTTAATACAATACCATTTTAATTCAACTGTCTGATGCCATTGAGTGATGAGAAGGGAGAAACAGTATCATGAAATCGTCTTTATTTTCTTATTGTTTTACGCTTCGTCGACATCGAGGTCATTAGAGATGGGAAAGAACTGGGGAAAAGGAATGGGAGGAGATTCGGCCATGAACTGTTGAAGAAACCATCCCGAAATTCGTCTGGAAGGATTTCGAGAAAACGTAGATAGCCGAAATTTGATGGCCGGATGGGGATATGAACCTGCGTCCTTCCGAATGCCAGACTCGAGCGTTACAGCTCATACACCGGGATCGGTATAGAGTGGTCAATAATGATGATAAAAATTATAATCCAAATGTTATAAATCGAAGAGAGCGGGCAACTGGACCTGTACGTATGAAAGCTCGTACTCGATCAACACCACATATAGTAAAGGTTTTATCTTCCAAGGCATTTCACAATGAAGGTTTTCATTCGGTTTTTAATTTTCCAAGATTTTTCTTGTGTGGTCTTAAGATTGTGCCTCTGCAATTACAGCTTTGTTTCTATTTATTTTCATATTATCATTCCCTGGTTTTTTGATTGTGTTTAGATTTAGAGTAACATGTTTTGGTATTTCTAAATTTTGATATGAAGATCGTTGTATTAGTGGGTGGCTGTTTTCTCTATTTTTACCTTGATCTTAAGCGCAGTCGCTGATTTTGTCAATTGCATACTGTATAAAATCTACAGTGTTTTACCATCAATAATTTCGAACTTACTAGCTGCATGCTGTCTTAAGGTTATGCAGGGTTTTTGAGCTATAATAATTCAATCAATCCGTTGATCTGCACAGTCAGGGACAACTACTAACAATTATTCTGTGTATCATCGTATAATGGGGTGTTGAGTTCCAATTCCATTCTTGGGTCCCAGTATCACTACTACAGACTATACCACCCGTCTTTGATGTGGGAAGGGTAAAATCTAACTTCAGATGGACGCACCTTGCTAACTAACAAATGCTAGAAGGGTCATGCACTAAGCCCACCACCCCGAGCGGTAATGTGAATATAAATGAACATATTGGTTGAATAACAATCTAAACAAGGAAGCAACACCTAAGGAGGTTGTGGCGTGGAGCGGAAGTTCGCTAGATGATACGTTTATGGAATGTAACACAGAGTTGGCTTATAGGCAGTATATTTGCAATGTCTTTGCATATAAAGCATGCCTACAAGAGAATGACAGCTTAATAAAATAGTCTATGGCTCAAGAAACTGGTTGTTGGTGCTAAGGGCTGGATAGGAAGAAGTGGCGATGCCACGCACAGGTCCCAGAAGCCCTGTGTTCAAGCAGCTGGGCCGGACGGTCAAAGGTCATTTCTTTACGCTACTCGACTCGACTCTCGAGCTGCATTCATCGGACTACAATTCCATCGAGTCACGGACTCTTCTCCTACTGTCTCTGTCCGACGAGAAGCGCAGCTTGCGCCAATGCCGAAGGAATTGGCTTTAACAGAGTAGGGGTGCGTGTTGCTCTCATTGGCATCATCTTTCCCAAGTGATTTCAGTTGTGGGTTTGTGACTTCTGCTTTGATAGTTTCCTTTTCTAATCGGTTATACTGGATGGTTGAACTGTCGTTTGTTGGTTGGTGAGAGCTGCTTTATGTTTTCCGTGGTGTCCGTGGTGGGTTAGGGCGGACACAACTGTTTGTGCTGTTACTCTCGCCACCACCTCGGGGATCGTTTGGATAGCGTCGGATACTGACTGGATCAGCTGGGCTAGAGAGTTGGCAAATGCTTCGACAGCGTGCAGCGCTGCATATTTGTGTCACACTTGTGATCGCCTCGACGAAATTACTGTCAGCTGGTTGGTCAAACTCGATGATTTGGTGGGGTGCATAGTGTATAGTCATTTCTTCCATTTTGTGGGTAAGGTGCTTGACACCTTGTACTGTCTCAATTTCGGCTTTTTGGTGACTTGCAGCTGTTGATTTGTTCCCCTTTATAGACCGAAAGTTTGAAAACGGCATTTTCTGCTGTGTCGTAGTCGCCTCGACATGAAGATTTTTTCGAAGATTTTTTCTTGCAATGCACCCACTATACGAGGCAGCGTGGTTCCCACAGCAGGTGAGGTCAGCGTCTATAGGGTAACAAAAACAATCGCACGCCGACCAAACACTGCGTAATTCCAACTTGCGTCCAACATCTGGGGCATGCAAGCAGGATTATCTACGAGTATACTTACAACTTCAGGAATAGCTAAGCAATTCTTTATGCCAGAAGGATTGGAGCTGGTTTTAGAAATTTTCACACTAATTCATAGTTCTGCAAATCGTTTCGTCATTTTCTAGGTTTATTTCTGTCAGTTCACATATAATTTCAAGAACACAAAATCACAGAGTACTGTTCCAATCGCGCAGAATGATGCAGAATGAGTGCAACGGTGCTTTAATCTGAGCTCTGCGCACTGATTCCGAATGTTTCAATGCGTATTTCGCCAACCGCTTATTGCAAAAACATGAACGATGTACCATTATAACGCTTAAAATGCGTTCTAAAACTTTGATATAGGTCGTGACACGACAACTTTGATAGTTTTTCAGAAAACCTGGGTTAATTATAAAATGTCATTTTTCATACCTACTACATGATACAATGTGAGTTTGGTTTTATTTTTATACGATAACTAGCTGGTACCCACGACTTCGTTCGTGTTTGCAAAGAATTTGTATTGACAGCTACCGACATCTAACAACCATAGTGCACGATGGGAGACGCGATACTATTACCACACACAACTGCCAGTCATCTGCGCTATGTAGTTCAGGCAGCAAAGTAAAATTTACGGACACACATGTCTTTGGATGAAATACGAAAATATCCCTGATCTACCGCTTTCAACCACCATATCTCCCACAGTTACCGAAATTCGGCCGATGTTGTGATCGAAAGGTGACTCTGTGTTACTACCACACACAAACGCCAGTGATCTGCGATAGATAGCTTTCGCTGAAAAGTCATACACCATGAAACATGCGTCTTTCGCAGAAATACGAAATTGCTGCAGGTCAACCACTTTCAACCCCCATATCTCCCACAACCCCATAGCTACCGACACATAACAACCATAGTACACGCCAGGAGATACGATTCTACTACCACACACAAACACCAATGGTCTATGCTATGTAGTTGTGGCAGGAAAGAGAAGTATAAGAAGACACAAATTTTTGGTCGAAATATGAAAACGCCCTGCATTGGCCAACTTTAATCATCATATCTCCCACATCCCCGCAGCTATCGGCATTCAGCCAACGTTGTGCACGACAGGAAACTCCATGCTACTTACACACACAAAGACCAGTGATCTGTGCTTGGTAGTGGTGGCTGAAAAGTGAAATATATGAAAGCAAACGTCAATTTTATATATAATATACAGGGCGTTCGCCGGGAAACGCAACCCACTGTTAGCGCTACAAGGAAGAAACTGCTCCCGGCGAGCGAGCGCTCAGTTTCCGGCATTGTTCGACCGTCGGCCGCGGACTATTTCATAATAATTACGCTTCATAAACTTCATAAACTTGTGTGCTAAGCATTTAAATGTGACGTAATTCATTAGCTTACCTTATAAAAGATGCTGGAAGTGTTGACCCTCTTGTGTAATGCACATTTCACATCTTCTGAACATATTTCGAGACACACGCTGCCCTAACTGACTTAATGATTTTTTGGGTGACTGTTCTAGTCGAAAAGCGATATCGTTAATTTTCTCCTCTGTGAGAATACGGTTGACCGACAGTCTCTTTTTGTTAAAAAATGAACCCGTTTCTCTTACTTTTTTAACCAGACGCAGAATTGTTGATTTAGCTGGCAGTAAAGCGCCAGGAAATTCGCGACGAAATTTACTGCGACACTTTTTAAACGACTTCTTCTTCACATATGTATCGTAGAGAAATATTCTTTGTTGCAAACTGTAACGTACCATAATTATACTCACACTCAAACACGGTACAGATTAATAAGAGTATGAAGCCCCAAACCAGCCAAACCGCAAAGAAACGTTTATTCACAACACTGATTAATAAGAGACTGAAGTCACAAACTATCTACAATGCAAAGAAACCGTTCTTAACAATGTAAGGGTCACTGCAATGCACTGTTGGGGCAGCGGAGGTGTTAAACAGTGCGGTGATTCACGGTGCCGGTTGGCGGAAACTGCTGGCTCCACTGACCGAGCAAGTTGCCGACGGCAACAGACTGGGAGGGTAGCGTTTTCCGGCGAACGCCCTGTATAATATTGCGTCAAAAACTGCGCATGAATTTAACACCTGGGCTCTCTATATTATTTACAGGGCAATGAAATGGTGCTAAGGCTGATATTTTAAGTGTTACAAGACGTTCATACTGATTATAGCATTTAAGCCCTACTTATATCTAAATGACCTGAAAAAAAAACTAACTTTTACGCGGACATCTCAGAGACGGAGACTTTTTAGGACATGTTTCTTAGATACTAAATACCATCTGTGCTAATTTTGAGCTTTACATTTTTTTTTCCTGAGGTTCAACATGTAATGCTTGGGGAGCGGTGCGCGATGCGCGGCGCTTTGACCCAGCATTGATTCACTTGTAGTTGTTGCGACGCGTATCTCGACAACCGTTTGTCACAGACAGACAAACTATATTGATTTTAATACTGAAACTGTGTACTACAACTTTGGTTATACGTCTTGACACTGTAACGTTGACAGTTTTTCAGCTATGCAGATTTGTATTTAAAAGAAGTCACGTTTCATCATAAAACGTGAGTGTACTGTTACTTTTATACAATAATTATGGCTGAAACTACAAATGTATGCAGTGATTAGCCTCTTCTGATTATCTAGGATAAAAAAAAAAGGTTCATGATTGTTTTTTTTTTTTTTTTTTTTTAAGGTTACGCTTAAAATCTGCTTAAAATTCCTCGGCTAATACTCGAGAATGCCCATATTTATTAATGTAGACAGCAGATAATACGAAGTATGCAATTTTGTTGAAAGACATTTTTCTGCCGTAGCTTAGTTAATTAAATGTTCACTAAGCAAATGCATCTGTTTCATATAAAATATTCTACTTCATATCAGGATTTACTGTTTTCATCTGAACATTTTCCGGGTACCACTTTTAGTATTAAAATGACGTCAAATGAACTATCCTGTAATGCTGGTGAAAAAACTATTTTAAGTAAATAAATAAAGACATTCAGATCTCTGCGCGAAAAAATTTGCAGGTTAGCACACAATTGTGGAGGTTCGTGGGGAAGGTGGGAGGGGGGGGGGGAATGTTCATCTTCCGTCCTTTTAGCGTGAACATTTTCAGTACCGCTGGTTGCGGTGTGCTAACCAACGATACAAACTGTTTAGTGCCTTTCTCTGAATGGGCTCTACAATGGACTAGACGCACGCGCCGCCGAATATGCAAATGGCGCCCCAACTGCCTCTGTCACAGCATTCGGTTCAGTTGCGATGAAAAAGAGATGCCTCGGTTTAAACCTCCACCAAACGAGGCTGAATCCGCTGTGCTCAGGCATCCGTATGCAACACACTGTGTGAAACCGAAATTCTAAAATGCCCGACGCTTGATTTCTCCCTTCTGTGACCACAATACTTGGGCTATCAGCTGAATTTTGCTTGTCTGTCAGAGAACAGTACCAAATAATGGATTTTAACAGAGCTATTGGTGATGCTACATTTACAATTTTGTCCTCTTTTTTGTTTCTTATTCACACTACAGAATTCCGAATGTACTAAACTTACGTTTCGTAACTTCAAGAGGAATATATTTTTTTTTTTACTTCAGTGAGGGCATTTTGACAATTTTAGACAAGATGTTCCTGCATTATCGATAGATCTTAGTTGTTAAGTAACAAAAACATTGTTAAACTTCAGCCATGTCTACGGAATAGGATCAGATGAGAATTTAAGTGCTGTTTAGCAAACTGAAATAAATATAAAGAAATTTGCGAGGACCGCTGTCATACGATAGTGTGAACACACACTCACAAAACCTAGACGAATACAAAACAATTAAATGTTTGGGTGTAAACCTTTCGTGCGGCGAAAAACTTAATGTGTTCTGATTTGAACTATAGCTAATTCCAGTATTTGAGCGGGTGCCCTGATGTGGAGAATAAATGAATAAATAAAAATTAAATTATTGAATAAACCACTTATCATTCAAGCGTTGATGGTAATGATAATTTGTAAATGGAAAAAGAATTCAAGATAAAAATGCAATGAAACTATAAGTATATGTGTAGGGGCCTATATTCCTTCGCAATTGAATTAAATGTTATTTAAATCAGAAAAGTCAAAAGTTTAGCGGTTGGTAACACTTAAGGGGTATGTAGAAATGAAGAGGTTAGCACAGGATAGGAAAGGATGGAGGATTGCATCAAACCAGTTAAAAGACTGACGACAGCAAAAAAAAAAAAAAAAAAAAAAAAGGGGTATTACATGGGGAAGAAAATCTCTTTTGGTAGTTGAAGTTGAAATCCCGTTAGCTTGATAGCTATAAACATCCCAACGGGGCAAAAGGAGCAATTGAATTTGTTAAAGTATATTTGTTCACTTTGGATCAGTGATTCCTTGCTGGAAAATGTGACAATACAGAAAGGCAACGGTCAATTGACTGTGTGGCTGCTGTCATTGCTTCATAAATGCCGTAGTAAGTCATACAAGCTTTCTCTCCTTATCGTATGGAGTGGAAATTGAATATTTCATCACTAATATCATTTGAAAAACTGTCAGTGAATACGGCTAGAAAAGTTGAGTTCTTTGGTACTATTGAAATAGTACCCTTGAAGGACAATGAATATTGTACGGTTATGAATATTGTATGGTTATCGTAGATAAAAATGTTCTGTGTACTAAGTTATAAGACGGTCTAGCATTCAGATTCTAGTTTATAATTAATTTAATATCGTAACAGACTTCTTTCGTATGTAACCTTTCCATCCCATAACTTTATTAAGCGATTTTCAAAATGCGGTCTCTCTGAATGAACGTGGACAATCTGTGATATAAGAGTCCGATGGCATATTAACTAACTATGTTTACTAAGATACTATTGTTTAAGACAGGTTACAAAGCAATTACTTACGTATAACAAAAAAAAAAGTTACATCATGAATTGGTTTGTTATTTGATAGCATTTTACCGAACTGTACATATTATATTATAAATTTCATAAAACTATGATTTACTCCTTGCCATTAATCAAGATGAACTTTCGAGCTTACTTGCAAGAGTAAAGGACACAGGTTTGTACTATAGATTAAACATATAATTCAGGTGGAACACGGTTTTCTAAAAAAAAGAAAACATTGCCATGAGGCAATTGCTGGAAGGAAAGAGCAGTGATAATTCCCACGAAGATCCACCTGTTGAAACACTCGAATTCTTCTTCTACTAGCTGCGAGATATATTTCTTTAAGTCCAAAGAAAATAACCGCATCTACACCTGTGAATTATGTGTGTACCTTCGACTGGAAGTACTAATACGTTAATTTAATTTAATTAAATTGCAATGGAGCACACGCTCCGGTGACAATTTCAGTAAACATCCATCTTCTCCTTTTCCTGCACCCACCTACATTTGCCCTCTACAAATTTTAACTTTAAATTCTTTCAATGTTTTTGGTAAATTATTAATCATTTCCCTTGGTAACTTATTCCAATCCCTGACACCCTTCAATTGTAAAATGAAACACAGCCAACCTGTTGCAATATTCATTGAATTTATTGTTTACCGGTTTCGACCCGCCTTAAGGAAGTCTTCTTCAGAACTTGTTAAAAAGTATTACATAAATCTAAAAACTCTTCTCAATAAAATAGTACATTTTGTACTAAAGTCACACATTAAAATATATTTTATGGCTATCCATCCGGCAGGCAACGTGTATCACAGAGCCAGCGTCACATCTAATCTGGGCGGCAGTTTACTGCCATGCTCAAGATCCTGACACCCTTACCTAAAAAGAGAATTTCCCCACACCCTTATACCTGAAATCCAATCCCAGCTTGTGGTCATGGTCATCTTTTCCCTACCACGCACTACTCTTCATTCCAACACCAATATCTTTCCATGCCTCATCACCAGTATACGCCTTGAACATTCCCATGACCCACTTCACCCCCCTCGTGTCTTGCAAATGAATCCCATTCCAGCTCTTTTATTATATCTGTTACTGATTGCATTCTGTGGTAATTTCCAGAAACAAATCTTTTTTGCATCCTCTCTAACTCCTGTATTTGATATTCAAAATGTGGATCCCATACTACACTACCATATTCGAGCAATGGTCTGACCAAAGTTTTGTAACCCAATTCCTTTAATTCTCAAGTACATCCACTCATCACTCTCTCCAACAAGTGCAGAACTTTGAAACCTTTTCCTACCACCTGTCCAATGTGTCCTGCCCCCAGTTAGGTTTGTTCAAATGTAATGCCAAGATATTTACATTTCAAGTTTTCAACAAGAAATTCTTTAACATGTTGGTGATTTTTCAGCCCGAGTCCTTAGTTGCTACGATAACTGTTTTGTGGGTTGTTTATGACTTGCAACTAAACAATTGCTTTTGATGGCATACGCGTTTCGCCTTTATTCAAGGCATCTTCAGTGCCAGTTTTTATATATGCATTAACACGCGCAAGTTCGTGTTGCCATACCTGCTACTCTTTTCACACTTGCCAACAACAACAAAAAACTTTAATACAGTTCGTGGCCGGTGAAATTACCTAAAATGCAACCAACACAAACTTTGGACAGTAGTGATAGTGTAAAAAGAATAGCTGGTATGGAAACACGAATTTGCGCGTGTTAATGCATATATAAAAACTGGCACTGAAGATGCCTTGAATAAAGGTGAAACGCGTAAGCCATCAAAAGCATTTGTTTAGTTGAAAGTCAGAAACAACCCACAAAACAAGAATTTTTTTCCCATCTTATATTCATAATTAACCTTTTGTTTTTTATTTATGTATCTAATAAGCTGATTCTTCTTTGCATTTATCTTCATCCCATGTTTACCAACCCAACAAGATATCCTGTCCAGATCACCGTGCAACTGTTTACAGTCCTCTACCGTTTTGATCCTTTTATATAGCATTATGTCATCTGCAAACAATCCAATTGCAGATAGTAAACAGCCAACACAATTATTCATTAGAATAATGAATAGCAATTGTCCCAATACGCTACCCTGCGGCACTCCAGTTTTACTTCCACTTCTTTTGATACTGCATTTCCTAACCTAACTTTCTGTTTTCTACCTTTTAAAAATTCTTCCACCCAGAAAATCACTTTCTCATCCACTCCGATAGTTTTAACTTATTTACTACCATTTTATGGCTCACTCTGTCAAAAGCCTTTGACAGATCTAGTACTACATTATCAATTTGGCCTTCCTTGTCCATTTCATGTGAAATATCTTGCATATATCCTACGAACTGAGATTCGCATGAATATCCTTGCCTAAAGCCAAGTTGCCTACTTACGTTCCTCACATATATTTCTGATGTGGTTACATATCAATCTTTCCATTAATTTACCTACCACTGATGTCTGACTGATTGGCCTATGTATTTCTACTATATTTCTCACCCCCCCCCCCTTTATGTACCGGTACTACTATCACACTTTTCCAGTCCTGTGGTAAGCAGCAAGTATCTAGACTCAATTTAAATTATATTTCAAGATAAGGCACAATGTCACATCCGGCTATCTTTAATGTATCTGTAGTAATATTATTTACACCAGTCCCATTACGTTTTTTAGCTTTCTTATTTCCTTCATGATATCCTCAGGATGTATTACAAATTACCTCATGTTTACTCGTACTTGCATTTTGTCGACCTTTCTATTACGGTTTTTTAATCTTCTAGGTGATTGCTGGTCCAAGTCGCTACGATCAATTCCAGAAGAGAGAATTATTGCCGGAGACAATCCAGGCTGAGAAAACTGGAAATCCTGGATGTAAAGTTAACAGTTCTACTGGCTATCTAGACGTTTGATCGAACTTTAAACTTAAATATGGCACAGTTTCTGTATTCACCCTGTACATATTGCATGTTAAATTATTAGTGTAATAAATAGGATTAGTAGGGATTTTATTGGAAAACATTTAAGTGTATTTTTTCTGGTTTTAATAATTTATGATCATTTATTTCCTATAATATTTGTTCTGTTATTGTTATATAAGCATAATAATTTCTTTTCCTCTGAATTTGCTTTTCAAGCAAAAAGCACTTAGTTGCTCAGTTTAGCCTTTAGATCTTGGATCAAAATATAAACGGAATAAGTACATAAAAAAGGTACTCTAATTTGCAAATTTTTTATATGTACAATTATTCACTATACACTGCTACAGTGTTCCAATCCTCCATATTAATTCCCAGATACTTGTAGTAAACAACAATGTAGCATAGTATGAAATTTAATTAATTTACGACATAAATTTTATACTACTTGTCAGGGCGTTTTCCGAGAGCCTTCAGCACAGGTAGTTTGTAATTGCCTCGAGTTATAGTAATACTGAAAAGAAAGGCAATTTTGCCGTGTGTTTCCTTCTCTCTCTGAATTCTCCCTCTACTGTTGCAACATTTCATTTCTCCGGATTTATAATCACAATTTCAAGTCCGCTTAAGTTATGCAAAGTGAATGTTCTTTCTGCATTCCAAAGCGTGTAAATCTTCATCCCCCTTGTTTTTCTTCACTGCTCGGAACACAGCAGCTCGGTGTTATGTTACAAGTTTCGGCCCACCGCGGCGCCGAGGTCTGAATATAAAACGCGAGGCGCGGACATGATAAACATGACCCACTCTAATTGAAAGCCGGCTGATGAAAGCGAAGAAAGGAAAGGCGAAGAGGCGAGACGTGGGTGCACCAAAGAGGAGAAACCGAGGCTGAAGGCAAACTTCAGTCCACTGGGGCACGGGCCCACTTGAAAGCGACTAAGGTTTTCACTTCCGTTCTCCGATACGCCCGTCTCTCCGTCTTTCCTTCGAGGATGGATATATTGCAGGTTAGTTTATTCGCACGCTATTTACACTTGTGAGATTTTCTCCATGATCGTAAATTACGTGTTAGAAAGCACATGACTTACTATCTGTTATCACAGTTCAACTTTACCTTTATATAAATGCCATGTACTTTAACAATTAACATGGTGTCTGAAGTTTCTTTCGAAGCCTACTTTTGTCAGAAGGTATGCAACGGTCTGTTTACCTGTTTCAAACCCCAATGTGATTTAGTGATATGGATGAAAATTTAACATGATATGTCAAAGAAGTTTACTTAAATTTCTCAGTGTCCCTTTTTCTGTGATGCCCACATTTCGAATTGTTCTAAATCTGTCTCTAACGTGCAGTTTAAAATCTATTCTACTGAGTTTTTGAAAAAGTGTTACCTTAATTGCTCGGATGGTTTTTAAGACTGACATAAATTCAATTTTAGTTTCTGTTTTATATCCCAGTAATGTAATAAGTTCAGTAATTTCAAGTACTTTGAAATATTGAATTAAGAATTTCCTGCTATGGCTTGATGGGAGGATGTTCTCGTCGAATATGTTGCAATATTTTAGGAGCCTCAGTATCACTTTAATTAATTTCCGACTTCTTGAGCAATCTCGTCCTCTTAAGATGGATGTATCACCAGTCGATTATAAACCAATTACGGAAGGTCATCACAGGTTAAAAACACTGATCCATTGATTTAGTGGTAAAATATATCCGCACTCGCCGAAAACTAAAAGTAATACTTTATCATTTTACCACAACAATAAAATAAAATTTATTTACGGCTCAATTTATTGCACTTATTAAAATATACGGATCGACAGTATCGATCTTGAATACACTTACAGAATGCACTTCAATTCTTTTCATTAAATATTCGTCACAAGTTTATTTACGCATTATCTGAAACTAGAAACAGTGAACCTTCTAAGATTGGTAAACGCCATTGGTTTTGTTGATGATAAAGTTTACAGCTTGCCTACAGAACCAATTTTTATAAATTATAATTCCCACGCTATAATAATAGTAATAATATTAGATAATAATAATAATAATTAGATTGAAATTTAACCTGGATCAGAATTACAACTGGAATTTGACGTTACAGCAGAGGGCATAAGAAAATAATTTGTTTTCATGAGCGTTACATTACTTCACTTGAATGAAAGTAGTTCCTCACTGAATACGATCTATGCGGCCTATCGCATGATGGCATAAGTTTTTGAGATTTATTTTAAATTTCCTTTTCGTTCACTGACGTCATATTACAGCCATATTTAACTGTGTAAACCGTTCGAATGTTGTAATATGGATTTGAATCACGGAATAGAAAGACTTCAGAACTCGTTAAGATTTTAGGTCAAGTTTATATCGCGATAGAGTGAATGAATTAATTTGCGTGTGATAGAAGCTTTGATTTACTATCAGCAGTATTAGCGGAGATTCGAAATGCATCCTGGACTAACAAGAAATCTGTTTTTTTTTTTTTTTTTTTTTTTTTTTTTTTTTTTTTTTTTTTTTTTTTTTTTTTTTTTTTTTGCTACAGCTTAAGGCACGAGGAATTGCATTGAGCTGTATTATATAACAATTATCCTCAAAGCCCGTCAAAAATGATGGGTTTAAAGGAGTGTTCTGATAATTCTCTTCTATGCAGTTTCTTACCTAGAAAATAGAATTGTTATAAAATAAAGCTCAATGTAATTTCTCGTCCCTTGTGCTGTAGCAAAAAGTTTCAGCTGTCAACTTGATCCAGATTGCATTTCAGCCTAACCATAATCTCCGCTAATATTGCCGATAGAAAATCAAAGCTTCAATCACACGTGAATTGACACATTCCCTGTATCGCGTGTCACTGTCATCATTCATCGCGATATAAATTTGACCCAAACTTTTCCCGGGTTCTTACATTTTTCTTTTTTGTTATCTGTGATGCAGATCGATATTTTAATGGCTGACATATTTTACATGCAGCTGAAATAATGACCCCAGTGAAAACGAAGAATGGTAA
This sequence comes from Vandiemenella viatica, assembly GCA_031002005.1. Lineage (NCBI taxonomy): Eukaryota > Metazoa > Arthropoda > Insecta > Orthoptera > Morabidae > Vandiemenella > Vandiemenella viatica. The sequence goes on along the minus strand of JARYHS010008074.1, from coordinate 264,818,381 downwards.
AAATAAATTTACTAGGTAAAAATAAACTTTAACAACTTACCTTATGCCATGTAATATTAGTTTTAATGACGGACAAAAAGAATGTTCTGACAATTCATTTCTCTGCAGTTGCCTGAATAAATAGAATTGTTGTTATATAATGCTCATAAGCTTATTTTTTGTACATATTTCGGTTGTAGTTTACACAGCGATACAGAGCGAACTTCTACTGAAAGAATAATGTCAGAATTAGGGAACCAATTAAATTAAAAATAAATTAGGAATCCCAAAACCTTATGCTATAGTGCGTGATTTTGGTTTTATTCCTTGTCCAGGTTTCATCCAGCACGATAAATACTGAACTATTTCCATCCGTATTAAACTACCGTAACTTCAGTAACTCGGAGCATATGAAAGCAGCTTAAATTGTTTATAAAACTAAATTCATTGTGAATTATTATGTAAAAAAGTGTGTCAGTTGTCATTCTGGTCCTGTCTGCAACTTCTACTATTATTGCTGTTCAAAATTTATAGATTCTATTATCCGCGTACGAATACATTCATCGTATTGCGATCTAAATTTGACAATCTGTAAATATTTACATGTGCCTGATATAGTGACATCAGTCATAAAATCAACTAATAATTAATATATTGATATAAACGCAGTTACATACTTTGATTTCAGTGTTTCGGAAAATCATTTCTTCCAAGCATATTATAACAGTTTATTAAAATAACTACATTGGATATAATTATCTTGTAAGCCGTTCAAAAATGACGTGTTGAATGCAGTATATTAGCAATTCGTTTCTTTGCTGACAAAGTACAATTTTCATGAAATAACATTCATTATTTTGAAAATGATGTAATGCAGGTGTTTGTTAGCTTACTGTAACAACGGTATCGCTGTCCAGAGTTATAAGAAAAATCTACATCGAACGAATTTTAATTAAGAAAAAGCAACAAATAATTAATATGCCGATTTCAACGGACAGTGTTCCGAGTGTTAATTTATTTTCTGATGCATAGCTAAACAGAACTGTTATTAAATAACGCACATTACCTGGAACGTTTCCGTTCGTTGTTAGTTCGGCAGTGGAGGCTAAAACAATTGTGGTGCGATATCTCTGTCCAAAAATTCCCTTCGCTAGCTATGGACTCCCAGCTTTCACTGTTCAAGGATCTAGATACTTAAGGTCCAGCCAGGATGCTCCTGTGACACTGGCAGATGACTGTGTTCGATGTTCTGAATCCTCACTATTCACTCACGTCAATTTCAATCTTATTGACATTGTATTAATTAAATGTCATACCAGAAATAAAAAACATTGAAATAAATAATTAACAGAACACAGAATTCGAAATTGAAATAATGCTTGGTGGCTTGTAAAATAACATGAATTTTTCTGCAAATAATGCAAAGGTTTAGAAACATAATAAAATATTTAAACAGAAATAAAATTACAGACACAGAATATTGTTTCGTTACAGCATGGTTGATGTGGGCGGAGCTTCTGTTTAAACATGCTGTCTCCTGATACCTTGAGCGTTGCTGTTCAAATATTTTGAGAGCGGAAAAGAAAGATTGGCGCCACAGTAAACATGTTAGGCGAATACTTATCAGTTTATACCCATCGCAGTCCTTATTGTTTAAGAACGCCTTTGAAATACTTCAAAGCATTTCCAGACATTATCGAAGGAAGTTTCAGAATAAAGGATTTGGTTAGAAAGTCTGCTATCAGTACTTGAACAGACACGCATCATGCAATTAAGGCGCTGACCAATGATAGTGGTTTCTCTGCTACTTAAATCCCATTTTCCAACATATATGTTTGGTGATACAGTTCCGCTACAGATTTATGTATTTTTCCAATAAAGAAATGATTTAATTTTTCTATGTCTAGATGCCATGACCATATGAATCTATACCCAGTGCATTGAAACCAAAATGTTTCGTACCAACCAAAAGAATTTCAGAATGTCATAATTTATGATTTTATGTTCATAATAAATTACAAAAACTTTAGACGTGGCAACGTCTTAAAACTTAGCTCCTTTTGCTCAGAAAGTGAGCGACACGAAATTTTGCTCTCTGCTCGCGGCGGTTATTCGCCGAGAATGATTAGTATGTTAAATGTAAATACAAGATAGTACATGTCGATTCTTTGTTTTCGTGATTTACATACAGATATATAGTTCTAACGTCACCAGACCAAGGGGGGAAAGTCACTCTGTATACCTATAGTTTCAAGCTGTTTACTCGTAGTTTGCTTAAGACCGCTGTAGTGACCAGACGGCTCATCTGATTGGAGAAATTCTGGTGTCAGTAGGTGCATAAAAAAAAACAGAATACCAAAAATATAACCAACAATCATAAATAATAAACACAAATAGTGACTTATTAGCCAATAATCATTTTATTTTCAGATTAAAAGCTGAAATAGTAAATAAAAAAAGAAGTTAGGTGAAAACGAGATTGGCGTTGTTAAATCAAGAGAACACTAACAGCGACCTCGGAAGTCTACGAAATATCACGAATAGTGGTCCACAAGAGTTATCTAATACTGAAATAATGACTCAGCTATCTCAATCCAATTCGCAGCAACGTGAAGAAGTTGATAGACAATTCTACACAGCAAAGAAATCCGGACGTTTTGATTGCACCATCACCACATCACGCGACGAGACTAATAATCTTTTTATACAACTGTATGTTTACTATGAGTCACGAGAGCCAATCGGACTGTAACACGTTTCATGTCAGCCGGCCGCCGACATACAATTCTCTCACGCCATCTTATAAAATTCCCTATCAGCTGGCAGGTGTAAAGTCCCACCCGAATCGCCCGTCTTTTCAGAATTATTTATTTCTAGGTGTAATATTATCGTGTGTAAATCTCAGCATGCCTCAAATACATTTTTCGAAATTAAGAAGTACAGTTTTGAAACGGCCTGGCAAAATGTTAAGCCCGACTAAATAATCTGGCTTATTTATTTTTCATTTTATTACAAACTAAATTTGAAGGTATTAAAATTTCAAAATGCCTCAAGAAAGTATTTTTTTTTTTTTTTAAATAAAGTTTACAAAGTTAAAAATTCAATGGTTGACTAGGTCCCACTACCCTTCAGTATGGTCTTCGATTTTGTAATTAGAAGCTACAAAAGAAGTGTTATACAAATTTTCATGGTGCCTCAAATACCTGCTATTAATTATTAACGGCTCTCGGACTATAAGCCTAAACAACAACGGCACAACTAACGCAAAAGTAGCAAGATAATTTGGAACAACTCAAAGAATGAAATCTATACGAAGGAAGGAGTCAATAGCCACATCTCTAGCAAATACATGAATGACGTTACAGCCACACACGATTCAGTGATATTAGCCACAACTGACATTTCAGCCAGACAAATCTTATCCTGGCATGGCCCAGCCAGACGAGCAGGATTCTACCTCTAAAACAATGAAGAGGCTCTCGATGACTTCTGTAAACAATCCAGAGCACACCGTGAATGGAAGAAGAAGAAAAACGCCGTGAAAGGCAATACTGAGTCCGACGATTAACGTTGACTCCAGTGTCAACACCACCGTAAAATCAGAATTCGTGCTCACCTAGACTGTGCCTCCAACACACTGACCCCAACGACTTTAGGACCTACCTGCCTGGATCTCACAATCATCAAGCACATCGGCGCTGATGTCGTACTTCTCGTACCATCTCCCAGTACTCAAACGTTGGTGCACCGTTGCTATTTTCCATTGCTTGCTAATAACAAATAAATTCATTTAAACAAACCCAGGTAACCTATTATTTTGTTTCCTGTCACCATTCTTTGACGCTCTTTGACTCGTGTAAAAATACGCATGCAGATTAGACAACACAACCTACCTCATATTTTTATTATTATTTATTTCTTCTCGCTGATACTAACAATCTTTGAACAATCGGAACGAGGAGGAGCCTCAGTGAATTGTTCACGTGCTTCTATTACTTTTGCTTATAGGTTTATGCTCAGTTTGCGTTATTAGACGGACTATGAAAAGGGAGAAATTCGGCCATGGCCTCTTTGAATGAACTATCGCGGCTTCCGTCTGGAATGATTTCAGGAAACCATGAATTGAACTCGTATTCTCCCGAATACCAGATCCGAGTTGTGCCTGTAGTCGTTTTGAATATAACATTTTTAATTGCTCTGTCACTGAGGTCTTTCAGATGCCAACGGATTAAGTAATCGAGCATCCCACAACTCTGATTCTGTTTACTAAACTAAGAGCCTAGAGCCGGCAAAACAGACCAGCAGCTTCCGATAAGGGCTCATGACAAGTTGCTGGTTACATATAAACTGCATTGTCCTGGCTTGATCGATTAATTTTCTGGCCTGGCACTCAGGTGAGTCCAGGTGCGATTCTTGTTTTCGATCGTTTCCCAGTCATATGGAATGGTCTAGCTCCTTCCTGTTCATTTTCAACAATTCTATTCCTAAAGTAACTAAAATATACTTTTTGGTTTCTTCTTCAACATTGCTATACTAAAACAGAAAAAGAAGAAAAAAATGCAAAACTTACATTTTTTAAATAAATGATTATTAATAAATTTCTTTTCTTTTTTGCTGTAGAAGGGAAACAATGTTTTGGTGTTGATTTCGACAATTAGCTCTGACTCGCTGATGATATGCTGTTTCGCGCGTGGTAGTGAATCACCTTACGACAAGCAGCTGGTCTCTATGGCGATATGTGGGTGAAATGCGTATACATTACTCCTACACTTAGATCCGAGGAGGAGAAGAAATTCGCTTTCGTATAATTTATTCTGACGGTAATTACAATTATATACAAAAAAATCGTTCTAGTTCATTCCAGTTCACAAGGATAGTGGCTGTATATTTTTTGAAAAGTTTCTTTTCACAGCAAGAATATGTATTCTTGTCAAAAATATCCTGTTGAAACAAATTTCACCTGAAGTGCTACAAACAAGGGTCCCATTTAACTTAATCGTCAAACAAATTCAATGAGCATAAACTGCGTTATTTGTACGTTAAATAAAATCATATTCATTTAATATATTGAAAATGATCTGTCACTTCAATCTATCAGTTCCTTGTATTATTGAAAGATTTCCGAAATTTACTATACATTAAAATAAAATTATCTTCATTACGTGGAGAAAAGTTATTACTCTCGAATATCAAGGTAACTGAAAGCCAACTCATGCGTACCATGGTATAGGCGGCGATATTATAATCTTAATGCTTGAAATACCAGATAATTATGTGTAATTGGGACGTAGTATATATTTATTTTAATAAATTCCCCTAATCGTTCTGTAACTTTTACTTATCTGGACGATGTTTCTACTATTTAGGTCTCTTACAATTAATAAAAGAGTTTTATTTTTCCACCGATTGCGATGATATCACGTCGTTACTGATTTTCTACATCTACATCTACCTTCTTTTATTACAACAAACAATCGACCTCGAATTTCTAATAACACTTTCGAATTCGTTCGATTATTTCTACCGGAAGTCTTATATTTTTCTCTTGTCTCATCTTTTCAAGCCACATTGTATTCTTTCTGGGTTCTCTCCTGGAGCATATAATTTATGCTACATGTTCTTTTTTTATTCTCTATTGCTTTTTCTCCCAAAAAGTTTGGTTATTGCTTAGTTTTTCTGGGAATATGTAAACTGGGCTGATGCCCAGCAGCGGAAGCGTATTTCTATATTGATTATTTGCGTGGGTGACTGTGATGTGTGTAGGTTCAGTAGTGTGTTGTGAATGAGTGAATTATGGAAGATGCGAAAGGGCAGGCCTATTCTTCCGAAGGACACAAGGGACCGTCATGCTTATCATCCTCATACAATAAACGATCACCATTTACCATGTCGTTTGTGCTCACTTCATGCGTATTGTGGAGAGGTTTTGGATTAAACACAGGACTTTGTTGAATATTCATAGTGACTATGAATAATTGCACCACAACCTTTGCGAACCTGCCGAGCCAATCGTTATGATTAAAATTTCTTCCACCATCAATACTCGAACCAGCTAACCCCATGTCAGGATACGGGCAGAATTATGGTGCCGCAACCAACTCAACCCAACGTGGCGGATCCCTTTATTTAGCAGCCCATTTAACCTTTCTGTGTATATAGTTTTCAGCAACTATTTGCTCCCGTCTGTGTATGAAAATTAATTCTACATATATTCCATTTTTCTATGTACAAACTACCTTTTCACTGCTTTATTTCTTTCTATTGCTTCATTAAATATCCCGAAGTAATTTAAGCATTTTTTTCAGTGTCATTGGATGCTTGCGAGGAGGCAGAATTAGTTTATGTTTAGATAGTTTTATAGCTTTCTTGCTTCCTTTAGATACATATATGGAATTTGTTGTATGATCAGAACAATTTTCTTTTATATGTATCGGGGCTACTATTGGTATTTGTTTAAAGAATTTACCAACTTATTCGGCTTGGATTGAATCCAGATTACTACTTTAGTGAACACGTGTATTATGTGACGTAATCCATCTATTTACCTGAGCTACTTAAAGTGCTGTTATACTAGGTTCGATCAGCAGACCTCAAGTATAGAGGCAAATCTCACATTGGACCGGAAGTGCAGATCTGAAATATAATAAAATACAATAAGGAGTTTACAAATGGAAACGCTCAGTAGTAGAACAAATCTTCCTTAATGACATCTCATTTGAAACTCAGCCGGAAAGAAAGAAGTAACAAGTTAATATTAAGATAGTATGTTAACCCCCACCATTTATCTGCACATGTTGATATTATGGATGTTATTCTCTATGTTTAATAGATCTATGATCGTCAGTTTGCACATATGAGTTGAAACGCCGTCATTGTGGACACAAAGGGAGGTTGGAAACGGGGAGGTTACGAGAACTCAGGATAACCTGCTGTCCGACTTACACAGTTTTTAAGGCACGTTCGCGTAATTATATAATCGAAAGTTGGAACAGACCACAAAGAAATGAATGTGGAACATAGCTTACGTTAATCACGGAGAGATGATGGCACGTTCGCTATTCCCCTAGTATACGTAAAGAATGACCAGAGAAGGCAAAGGAAATCACTGCCACATTATTTCGCAACGTACCATGGGCATATCCAGCGGGGGCAGGGGGGGTGGTGCTGCCCCCCGCTAGAGGAAAAATTAAGTTGCCTTCAGTACGATTCGACGAGTGATGAACTGGCTCAGCAGCACTTTGTGAGGGGAAAGATTGACTGGATTATGGCTGATGAATGTGCATCGAAATTTCATGAAAGAAAACCGTAAGATATTGAGAAACAAAGATACTGAAAAAATTTCTAAGAATCCGAGACGATTAATTTTTACATAAACTATTACTGAGTTACGATCTTAATTTACTACATAGTAGGTCCTTAGATTAAGTGGTTGGATTACTATATTAATCGATAATAAAAATAGTTTCCTCAATAGGTTTGCGTTTCATTTTGTAAGAAATCGTCATGTTTCAGTGCCCCACCCCACTTACTCGAAACCAATGCGAGTTGCCCCCCCCCCCACTTCCTAGCTCAAATCTTGCTCCCCTCTAGCTCTGATCCTTGATACGTCCTTGTATAATACCATGACGGAAGCTTTTTATACCAGTTGTTGTTAAATGACTCTGACATGGGAGTAAAAGTTAGCTGTTGAGCTAAGAAAACATACTTTTAATCGTAGCTTGAGGGTGCAGCAATTTTGTTTTCCTCCTCTGCAATACTTCATAATTCAAGAAGGGATGTGAATAATCATTCCTGGTTCTCGTCTCATTGAGCATTACAAAATTTATGTCTTGTATTTGTTGGCTTCAATCAGCAAAGTAACGTCTAGATAGCATCAAATAGTATCCAGCTATCGCTTGTGCTGGTTATAAAGCTGTAGAATTCGCATAGCGGAGGTTGTATGGTTGTATGGTGGATATTCGCTTTTGAAATACCCACAGCAATTTCTACTAAACGTTCTACTTGTTGTGTAATTCCGACACGATTGCCGTAATCTCATCCCAAGAGGGCAACTTTTATTTTGCTCGTACCTGGTGACACCGCCTTCTATTAATCTTGTGAGCTGCACAAAGCGCATGACGCATGGCTGTCGGCAATCCGCGCACCCTGCCAAAACAATGCTGCGCTCGCAGGGACAAACGGCGGACAGATAAGAGGTAAAGTAGATAAAATGCGGAGTTGCGAGGGAGAAATAAACAATGGCGACGAGATGTAAATACGCGCCGCTGAAGGCGTACGAAAGGTGGAGGGGAGTTGGGAAAGGAAGGCGGAAGGCGCCGCACGCCACAGCGACGAGTGAAACCGGGGAACGCGCGCCCTTTAAATAAATCTGCACAACAGATTACTACAAATCCCGCTACTATAAAGTTTTTGTTGGGCAACGGTCTTAAACTTTTATAAAGCGTAGGCGGGCTCCTGCGGTTCTTACGAATTCGGCGAGGCGAGAGAATGTCGGAGACGCCCAAAGTTTGAGCAACCTCCAACCACGGCATAGCCGCTCCAACTGCAATAACAAGGGCCGGAGCCGTTAAATCTCTGTCTAAACACTAGATATCTGACGTCCTAAAAGGAAATACTTCGGAATATGAACTTCTGAAAACATCAATAAGGGGCCATCCATAAATAACGTCACACCTTTAGGGGGGGGGGAGGGGGTCAACAAAGTGTGAAATCGTGTGACAAGGGGGGGGGGGGGCGGACGTGTCATAAACTTTGTGACATCACATGCATAATTTGTATCACTTTTTGGCTAGTGGCGGAAGATGAAGATGAAGATGATGTTGACACATTGAATGTCCCCAACACTATCGAAATCAAGAATGAAGTGACTATTATGCCAATAATAAACAATATCAAGGAATGGGTTCAAAATCCATCGACACATGATGACGCAATTTTGTATCATTAATTCAATTTTTATGTTTTTTTTTAATATATTCTTAAATGTTTGATTTATTGTTGATATGATTTTTTAACTAGAAATACATAAATAATTTTGGAAGTGCTGTTTTAATTTATAAATTTAAAACTGCAAAGTATGTGACGTCACACCAGGGGGGGGGGTCTCCACAAAAAGTGACAACCTGTGACATGGGGGGAGGGGTCCAAAAATCATGAAATTTGTGTGACGTAATTTGTGGATGGCCCCTAATGAACGATTGTCTTTATATTTGTGGTGGTTAAAGTTCCTATGTTAATAATCCACAAAAAGGTTATAGAATCCTGGTAATTTAGTTTTTAAAGTGTCTAGCTAGTGACTGTAAGATATTTTCATAGCATTTGTCTGATATGGAGATTTTATGGGCACTTAAACTGACATTCACTTTTGGCGGACCCATCTTTGTTAGTAAAAATTGCTCTAGAATGATTCGTGTTTCATATTCTGCATAAAAGAACAGACTACCGTTACACGTTAGATGAATTGGATACAAGGTAGCGCCAGAGCCATTTTGTGAAACATCTGGATATGTCCAGTTTTAGTAACATTTAGCCTTATGCTTATACAGCAATTTATTAACTGACATTGTTATACAGTTAACTGTATAGGCGTGTTTTATATTTTGTTAAGATGTTTAACTAATAATCTTTTACCAAAGAACTGATCTGAAAACATAATAATGTTCTCCCAAAGGTTAATTATACCTAGCTAATAATATTTTGAGGCCAATATTTTTCATATGTTGGTACACACTTTTATGAACAATGTGGATCGGCATTTCATGTAATGTGCTAACGGAAATCTAATTATAACGTGGTATTCTTCAATCGGCAACCAAACAGAACGTAGTTTACAACTAGTATAGCCTACAAGGGGCTGTTGCGGTTGCCCGCAGCGTGTGTTCTAATGATACGTTTTTTGAAGCAGTCGTGTTTGAATTATAGTTTTGCGATTTAGGAGCTGAATCTCCAGAAGCATTTGTGTCTTACCTTTGCTGGGAAGGTATCACTGGACATGTAGTGAATTGTGTACCAATGTTGCAGTCTGTTTGCTTATATCACATCCGTCAACTATAGAGTTTCTTTTAAGGTTGCAGTGTGATTTAATCCACTTAACGTCCATTGTCTTGCTCGAAAAGTCTTTCCCAACATCGGGAACAAAATGCTATTTATCCGTGATTTGTTATATAATCTCATATTATGGATTTCGAGTAGGGTTGGAGCTGACGTTGAACCTGATAAAATGAAAGTTTTTAATGGGTAAAGTCACAGCCTTTTTTGAGCGCTACCGGAATACTCATTAGTTCTGCTGTCATAATCAAAATCCCTGCTGGTAGTTTAATGAGGTCGTTATGAGGATCAATGTTCAGTGGATAGCATCTGCAGACTTGGGTACATACGTGTAAATATGTTTCACTTGGAACTATTTATTCAGAAATTCGTATAAACTTACTTGCTTCATAACTTACTCAGTTGTATATATATTTACATCCTCAAACCTGAACACTGTTTCTACGACGCTTTCTGCCCAATACCTTGATGATTTCGAGATGATCGGGCCTAAGGGGAAATATTTCTAAGTTACCAATGCCGGGTTGTTAAACATTCGATTATAAGGGTGAATATGACGCGCATTAAGCTGCTGCCACCGTTTTATCAATAAGGGAGCGTGCATAAACCACGTTGCTCCATTTTGGCCTCCTGAGAACCCCCCTCCCCCCATGTAGCCCTACGTGGCTTTTGCCTCTACCCCCCCCCCCTCCCCCACGTAGCACGTAGCTTTTTTCCCTTTTGATTCCAGAAGACATTTTATATTGTTTTCCCTTGTCAGACTATTGTAAATTACATACGGAGATAATTAACTGAGGGAAATAAATATTTACATGCTGTTGTGTGTTCTGTTCCTCATTTTAACTGTGAAAAATGCTATGAAAAGAAAGCTACGTGGCCTGGCTCGGAACCCCCCCTAACCCCACGTAGCCCAGAGTAGCCTTCCAGCCAACCCCCCCCCCCCCCTGGACCAAGCCACGTAGTTTGTGCACGCTCCCTAAGGAGAAATTTTACCTTATGTAGCTCCCTTAAATAGTAGAATGAAAGTGAACGCATCTTTGGTGGTACCTATGGACGAACGGAGCACTTTTTATTACATTTGCATATTTCTTTGAAGACTACACTATTTGCATATCTGAAGCAGGCAGTAGCATAATCAATGTGTGGGGGCACCAGGAATTTATATAGCATTAATAATGTTGAGGTGTTCACACCGTGTTCTATGCTGATTATTACATGCAAAAGAATCTTTGGCATTCCACACTCCTGGAAACTACACTTTATCTGAGTTTCATTTTTAATCTATTGTCATTACCCTGCCCTAAAGATTTTTCCACGCTTTTTACAGGAACTACAAAACAGACTAGGTTTATGTTCTGCATCTATCTGGTTCTGTGTAGGATATATTCTAAGACTGACGATTTGCTGGGTGATCACGTTAGTCACATTGGTGAATAATCAATGATGAAAGTTATTTATAGCCGACGCTACAATTGTGTAACATTCTTCCCGCAACTGCCCTGTCACATAGATGCTTAGAATGACAGCATTCATCTAGGCTGAAGACGTAAAAATATTTGGTGGATAATAGTGAAACGAACACAAAGTATTGTTGCAGGCCTCAATCAGTTTTTCTAGAGTCATCAGTTTGATAGAATCGTAATTGAGTTCCCTACAAAGTTGTGTGGTATCCCTAGTAAGCAAAGTTTCTGGGATAGTATTGTTTAAGGAATCGCGGTTGCATGAAATTTTTATGTCAATTTTCTATCATATATTTTCACAGCTACTAAAGCAAGTGTGCAATAAGCAGTGAGATCTTTCTATCTGTAGTATCATTGCCTCTTTGAAACAATAGTAATAATAATAATTCCGTGTGGTCGTAGTGACCTGGTGACAGGATTTCTATTGGCTGCGCATTCCGTCCATGTTGTACGCGCCTTTACCTAATCCGGGAATCCTGCCGGGTACAGGGGACCTACACTTTAACGTGAAATCTGGACCACGGAAGCGTTCTGGCGGACTTCACATTATGCAGCAAGCTGTGCCAGGGTAAAGGTCGGGTTAAGGGCCTACGAAAATCCCCACCGAGACAGGGATTCGAACCGGGGACTTTTCGATCCCCAGTCAGACTCCTTAACTACTGAGCCACCAGACCGCTCTTTGAAACAGTGTAGTGCTTCCTGAATCAGTGCGAATTGCTCCTCCCACCATTACTACTCTTCATTTTTGCTATTCTTGGGTTTTATAATAAGGAATCCTAAGTGAGTGAGGTGTGCTGGAAAATGTGTGTTGTTTTGATAAATGAAAATCAGCACCCTTCACTATCAATTTAGACGTCTAAGAAGAAATAAACATCAAGAAGTTGAGTAGTAATGTGTTCTATTAAATCTAATTTGCAATAACAAAGTATCCACTGGCCAAACCAATAAAGGTGATCCACCAACTGCCCGGCCGCCAAACAGAGCGGTTGGAGGGACGATCAGCACCCACAATTCCCTGCGAGCTATCCTGCTGTTGCCCGACCAAGTAGCTGCAGCAACTACTGTACACCAGGACTAGCAACTACAGTGGCGAACAACATACAGTAAGGGGGCTTCCATTAATTACGAGAGGTGTTTTTCTTAAAATATGGACCCCCTCCCTCCCCCTTGGTGAGAATTGATGGGACTTCCCCCACTAACTTCATATTATGTTTGGAGAGGTGGTGATCTGTTTTTTACTCTCCTCCATCCCCCTTGGTGAGATTTTGTCGAACCATCCTCCCCTACTCTGAGCTCACGTAATTTAAAGACGCCCCTAAATGTACTGGAGTATCGAGAATGGTGGGTGAGTGGTAACGATATGACCTCGCCTTTATTAAGACCCGGGTTCGAATCCCAGTCCGGGCATCCAGATTTGGGTTTTCTATAGTTTTCCCAAATCACTTCATGCGAATGACGGGATGTTTCCTTCAAAAGGCCATGGCCGTATTCCTTCCCGTTCCTTGCTACCCATCATTTCCCGCCTCCAATGACTTCGACAAGGCTTAAAGCCATAAGCTGGGCAGCATTCAATGCAGGGTGGAGCTTCTTGAGCCATTCACCGACAGCAGCTACTTTCAACCGAGGCACAGAGTGATATTTTCTTGATCTAGAGAGACGAAAGTCAATGTTAACACTAGTCTACGCAGGTAAAATAGCTATTTATATTCGAAATAGACAAATCATATTACCAGGAAATAAGTTTTATTTTCTACGAAGTCGCGCTGGAGAATAGTGATAAGAGTCTGAGCAGCGGCCTACCACCGATCAAGTGCTCTAAGCGACCGCGTCTATTGTCTGTGTCGGCTCGATGAATACACTGTATATTAATGTGTGCTAGAAGTGATTTGTATGTTGCTATTGTTTTTTTGCGAATCTCAGGGTAAGTTTATAAATGGTTTTTATTCCCGTAATATGTTTCAAAACCTTATTATTAGCACTATTACAAAAAAAAAAGCGAGTTTATTTTTAAATAAATGAAAAAATAATCCTACATTACCAAACAAACTCACTTCAAGACTGTTAACTCATGGAGACATTCCTCCCTTAACCATTTTTTTTGCTACTTATCAAAACGCTCCTTTTTAAAACTAAGTGGTGGTATGTTTTTATGTTTGTGACAAATTAAAGAAGATATATCACATTAAAAAAACTATGTTTTTCATTTAGTCCCTAATGTTGTTCTTTTCTAACACTACCAATATTTACAGATTCAAAATTTATCTCAAAACTACAGGAACTACATCAAGTAAGGAAATGAAATTCCATCAGGGTCCCTCAAATTCCGAAAAAAACTAATTTTAGTATTATCTTTCCAAAAAAAAAATGTTTCTTTTGTCTTGTGTTAACAATGAAATTTATTGTTAATTTATTCTAACATTTTATATGTTTTAGTTACCTTCGGTTTTTTGTCACATTTAACCGGCGCGGATGAATATGTTTTTGACAAGATCGATTATCAATTGAATGTTGCAATACCATTCTTTACTCAAATTCTAACTATTTTCTAGTTTCATGATTTCTTTCTTAAGTTAATCCATTGACTAAATTTGGATAATGAGCTCCCATCAAATGCAGTAATATGACTCGTGATTGCTGGTGCATGTTGCAATATAGCTGGTTAATCCTTAACTGTCTACGGATAATGGACATATCATAATTTCAGAGAAAGCGTTTTCGTTTTGTTAACGAAAGCTCTCTCTAGTCGAGCCAGAAGTTACAAAACTAAAATGTCTGGGAGACAGAAACATTTTAGGCCTACCATTATTTGTTCGCCACTGTCTTAACTCGATGTTACTCCTGAAATAAGAAAAATAACATGAAAAATAGTGGGGAAATCGACTTGTAACACTTGTTTACAGAATTAGCTGATTATGAGCTCGTGTTTAACTTATTATAAAATAATAGGTACTTTAACATGATAAATTTTTTAAACTCTTACCATATATTGGTATATGAATCACGTCGGTATGATGAAATTTGTCATTTTTGTTCTGGCATTAGCGATGACGGCCGATTTCATTCTCTGTTCTGGCATACAACTATCTAATTTCGATAGTTTTCCGAAATTACCGAAAGCCAATGTCGGGGTAGTTTCATCGAAAATTTCAAAAGAGATTTCCATCTCATTGCTTGTCCTGGTCACCATGTGGTCTAAAAACCATAAATCCCTAGTAATGTATTTAGTTTATTTTAAATGGGAAAACAGCTTAAGTTTGTACCTATGATTTTCGGTATTAAAATTAGCTGTTAATATAGCCTTACCCAGTCTGAGTGCATCTAGTATTAGACCTGATGACTAGAACAGTAATAAAATCTCTGGATTAGTAGCCGTAAAAATGGCGGTCCTATCTTACGTAAGTCGTTTTCAGTCAAGTGGTGACGTGGTGTAAGACTTACTACGTGAAACAGCAGTGGCATTACCATACTCCACGGCTTTGCACCATAAAATTACCTGACTAGACAACGTCGCTGCTGTTCATTAAATTTACTGGTAAGTTCACGTCATTATCTCGTGGAATTTTCGCCTTACATTTTGAAAGATCACAGTTGATAGCCTGTGAAAATGCGGAAGTAACGCTCTCACACTGCTTACGACAGACTTGCTCTACTCTTATTGGATAAGGATGGTGAGTGACGGGCGTGCAGTTCAATCTCCCGCGAGAATTTTGCTATGAATAAGGCGCCACGCAGATTAGCCTGTGATTGGCAGCAAGGACTAAATTTTTTCGGTATTCTAAAAATCCACCAGTAAATCTTGCACACAGTTCAGTCATCTCCTCTTCTCTGCGTTAGTTTTCTTAACAGTGGCACTGTAATTAATGTGTCAGCAGATTTACTGATTTCAGTATTATAAGCCATGATCCAGACTAGATGCATCTACGCATTCAGTCAGCGAAAGATTGTGAAGAAACACTTGCTTTTGTCATTTGGCTTTGCCTCAGTTGACTAAAAGCAGTGCGTTTAATAATGTTCCATCACACCAAATACATTGGCAGTATAACAAATATCAACGCTTAATTTCTGGAACATCTCACTGCTTTTAGTAGAGAATATTTGGATTTATTTCTTCTCTCAGAGGGCCAGGAAAGCGTAGTGAATTTACACCCAGCGGCCCTTTTGTAGCTCTTTATCGGTCCAATATCGATACTTATCATTGACAGCATTCAACCACAATTAATTTTCCTAGTAAATGCAATATACTTGAATAAACCCAATCACAATGACAAATTCGAGCGAGATATGTGCAACACAACCTTCGCAGTCAGGTTTTCACACCACTAGTGAACTGTTCACTTCTTACATGGTCTTGTTGTTTACTGCTACCGTCTTCACTCCTGCTGCCCTCCGCGGAGCTACTGGAAGCTAGAACAATTGATTTTTTCTTATGGCTTTACACCTCGTTGACGCCAAGGTCATTAGAGGCGGAAAGGACTGGAGACAAGGAACAGGAAGGAGTTCAGCCATGGCCTTTTGAAGGAAGCATGCCGACATTCGCCTGGAGTGATTTACGGAAACCATGGAAAACCAAAATCTGGACGGCCGGATGGCGATTCTAACCCGCGTCCTAACGCAAGCGAGGCAATAATGTTACCGCTCGCCCAACATGTTCGGTCAGAATAATGGAAAGAGCACAGTTTTGCATAGTGAAGGCTGTCAGGTACTCGTTGATTCGGATCTCATCAAAAACAATTGAAGCGGTTCCTGGCGAAAAAATTAGCAGGGAAGATACACTCACACACATTTTTGTCAAAAAAACAAATATTCTGTAATTCGTAGAATATGCAATTAAGACCAATTTAGCTCATGCAAATTATCCCAGAGCTAAATATCGTACAGAGAAAATTAAAGACAGTTTGAACACAGTAAACAAATATGGCTATAAAAACTGAAAAAAAGGCTTCAAGATTTACTCTGAAGTGCAAGAAAGTCATGGGATACCTTCTAATATCGTTTGTGATACTGCTTTTGCTTGGCGGGCGATGTGCAGCAACCCGATATGGCATTGACTTTTCAAGTCGTCGGAAATCCACTGAAGAAATACGCAGCCACGTTTCCTCCACAGCTGTCCATAATAATTGTTCTTCGGCGTGGTTCGTAGTGGGTGTTGCGTCCGTGGTCACCCTTAATGGATGGCGAAACGCGCCTTGCCTCACCATCTCCGCTGTAATGGCGAGTAATTCTTCAATTGGCCTAATCCCGCGATGGAGGTGGCTGCTGGATAACAAGGTAATTATTGCGGTCGGGATGAACTTTGATGACCGAAAGGTCGAGTATTTTTTTAACTTCACCACATTCGATAGAACAAAATGTAACTTAACTCACGTCTATAATTGCGAAAATGTTGTCGGTGGAAGACGTTGTACACGAATTGACATTTCGATCATGTCCAAGATATATTTCTATATATATGTCTGGTGATCTAAGTTGCTAAATCAATCACTGGAATTATCCGTAATGTGCCTCAAACCAATCGTCAACGATTTTGGCACCGTGACATCGTGCGTTGTCGTCCTGGATAAGTCCGTAGTTGTGTGGGAACATGAAGACGATGAAAGGCTGTAAATGGTCTGCAAGAAGCTGAAAAGAACCATTTACAGTCGTTTGACGGTTCTGTTGTAACAAAGTTCCCAGTCCATGCCATGTAAACACAGCTCATACCAGGATGGAGCCACCACTAGTTTGCACATTCCTGTTTGTAACCCGGAACAATGGCCCCGAGGAGTCTGCACTGTGCTCGAACCCTACCATCAGCTTTTTACCAACTGGAATCATGACTCATTTTACCCAGCAATCCTTTTCCAGTCATGTAGGGTCCAACAGACATGATCACGAGCCCAGGAGAGGAGTTTCAGTTAATGGAGTTTTCTTAACAAATGCACTCTCATTGATCTTTTTCTGCCACATCCCATCGGCGCTAAATTTTGCTGCACTATCCGCACTGACACGTACGTCCCACATTAAGTGTCGTGTTCTTTGATGCAGTGTTCCTCACATCTCGACTCACTTGTCGTTGGTCTTGGTCATTAACGAGCCTCTAATGACCTCGACGTCGACGAGGCGTAAATTCATAAGAAAAAAAAAATGTTGGTCATTAAGTAGATGCGATCAGCCACTGCGTTATCCAGTGCGGGAGATAATGCCGGAAATTAAACATTCACGGCTTACTCTTGACACTGTGGATCGAGTTGAGGAGTACTGAATTCATGAATAATTTTAGAAATTCCCCGTGAGTCTAAAGCCAACTACCATTATACGCTCAGTATCTGTTAATTCATGTCATGCGGGCATAATCAGGTCAGAAAACCTTTTTCTTGACTCACTGGAGTACAAGCCTCAAAGTTACAAGAAACACTTAAACGTCGTTTCCGCGTTGCTACAACCATCTGGATATTTTCATCCTCATGATCCATGAGATTTGGTATTTCAGTGTATGTAGATTCCATCAAACTACGACCGATTCCATCATCTATCCAACCGAGAAACTAGGACATCGTCAATTCCAGATTCTGACTAGAAGAGAATGTCTAATCATCTACACTGTCAAAGAAACATTTAACTTTCACCAGCTGAGAACGAGTTTTTTTTATTCTGTCATGCTGCTGAGTTTCTTTTTAGTCTCGATCCGGTCATCTAAGGACCACTTGCCATCGGACCCTGTTGTACTCAGGTAACCAGTGTGAATCATGGGAGGGGAAGGTCCTGTGTATTGCCCGAATTCAAATGGGGTTTGTTATATCAGGCGTACTCGACCAAGAGGAGGAAAGTCTGTGTTGTCATCTGTCTTATCTACACTCTCTTCGCTGCACAAGAAAATCGGTTCAACTATCGGATCAGCTGCACCCTAGTCGGCCACTATAGATGTATAGCCAATCAAAAGTCACTTCATTAAGAACCAGCGCGCGTGGCAAAATTATCTTCTTATCTGTGAAACTTGCAGTCTCGCAGTGGCAGATCCAGAATTTTGGTTTGTTGGTGGCTTGAGTGTATTTTGGTTTGAAGGGGGAGGGGAGGCTTGAGTCAGGCAAGGGTAAATCTTTATAGTCTCCTCGGATTGCTGCCCTTGAAAGATCAGTAGAGCTTAAAAAAAAAAAAAAGTCTCCGTAATTATTATGTTATGTTGAGGGTGGACCTAGATACTTCGGGGGGGGGGGGGGTCTTGAGCCACCAAGTCCTCTTCCCTCATGGTTCCTCCACTGCATTCCCCGTATACTGTTGCACCATGTTAGAAGACGCTGGCTAGCCCAGTATTGGGGTGTAAGGGTTTGGGAGAGACTATACTAGTCTTTTCCAACCAAATGTCAACCTCTCCTTCACGTGGTGCGCCCTGTTTGCACGGACGAGGCTCTGGCGACTGAAAGATTCCCGGTATAAGGAGTCACCCACTGCTTGCATACGGCCTCTAAAAAGAGGGCGGAAGAGCGGGGAGCGGTTCAGGGCACCCTCTTGCCCTTGGGGTTGGAAACGGCCCCTAAAGGAGGATGAATCAGAAATGATCAACGGCATGGGGATGCAGAAGGCAACGGGAAACCACTGCATTAAAGACCCAAAGGGTATCCAGAGGACATGTAATCCTCTCAAATTACATATATCATGATGGCTTCTTCCTGGGTAAAATATTACGGAGGTAAAATAGTCCCCCAATCGGATCTCCGGGTGGGGACTGCTCAGGGAGGAGTCATCAGAATTGATAGAAACATTCTACGAGTCGGAGCGTGGAATATTAGAAGTCTGAGTAGGGCAGGTAGGCTAGAAAACTTAAAAAGGGAAATGGAACAACTTAACTTAGATGTTGTTGGGATTAGTGAGATTAAATAGAAGGACGCACAGGATTTCTGGTCTGGGGAACACAGGATAATTAGCACACAAGCTGTCAATGGAGTCACTGATGTAGGATTTGTAATGAACAAGAAAGTAGGGAAACGGGTGAGTTATTATGAACAGTTTAGTTTGATGATGTTAGAAACTAAGCCCGTCCCAACCACATTAGTAAAAGTATATATGCCCACGTCACAGGAAGATGACGAAGAAATAGAAAAAATATACGTTGAAATCGAAGAATTAATCCAATATGTGAAAGGGGAGGAATATTTAATAATCATGGGTGATTGTGTAGTGACTTGGCTGCCACCCGTTTGGGATGACCCTCACAGTCACTCTGTCCAGCCGAGTGGTGAGACAAGGACAGATTTCCATAG
This sequence comes from Vandiemenella viatica, assembly GCA_031002005.1. Classification (NCBI taxonomy): domain Eukaryota; kingdom Metazoa; phylum Arthropoda; class Insecta; order Orthoptera; family Morabidae; genus Vandiemenella; species Vandiemenella viatica. The sequence continues at coordinate 264,798,658 of JARYHS010008074.1, read as the reverse complement.
GGAGGCATGGATAAGCGTCTACATGGAAATCGACGGATTTTTCGGATATGAGTCTTGTGATAGGATTATTACTTGGAAATCAGGGCTAATCACTGATGAATATTTACATATTTATTTACACCAGGTTCAGAAGGTTCTGTACACATATTTACACATATATGGAATTTAGCTGTGAAAAACATTTACCATCAATATTACTTTCTGAAACTGATAAACTGGTGCAGTGGCGCCTTGCTAACCCCCACCAACATTATGGGAACGAGGAGAGACAGAGCGAGCTTACAACATGGGTACCTCTAACCCAAACACGACAGGACTATTGAAATACATTGAACTTCTGCCTAACTGAACCTATCCGTCTCATATCCAAATAATCTCAGAAGAGCCTACCTTCTGCGTTGCTGTAGAACATCTCTTGGGCTGCCGTGGCTCCGCTCCGAGGCCGGAGCCCGGTAACTTCTTTCATCGTCTCCCGGCTGCTGCACAATACGACGATCAACTCGACCAACGGATAGACAGCCCTAGCTAGCTGTGCTTAGGGTTTTACTAAGATAACCCCCACTCCACTCCAGCTCTTTGGAGAGGGCAAACTCTGACATCACCTAACTGCATTCGGTCATAATGCCAGCTTGCGTTCTGGTTTCGGCGCCTGACAATTGCCGAATCGCTGACTCGTGCTCTACTTGCAGGTTGTGGCTCTCGTAATGTTGCTTAATTTTGCTCGCTCGTCTGTCCTCTATCCCAACCACAAACAAGTGTATAAATTACTCAAGTAAAACCTCTGGTATTACTACAATTGGAATGGAATAGTGGGAGAAGGAGAAGAGTGGAATACTGTAGGAAGTTTTGGTCTAGGAGAAAAAAATGAGCGAGAAAGCAGGTTGCTAGAATTTTGTGAAAGATATAAGCTAGTAGTGGCGAACACACTGTTTAAGAACCATGCAAGAAGAATATACACCTGGAAACGTCCTGGGGATACAGGCAGATATCAGCTAGATTATATCATGGTCAAACAGAGATTCAGGAATCAAGTTCTGGACTGTAAAGCGTACCCAGGAGCAAACATAGACTCGGACCATAATTTGATAGTAATGAAGTGCAGGCTGAAATTTAAGCGAATAAGGAAGCAGCATAAGCAGAACAGACTGGAAGTGAATAAACTGAAACAATCTAACACAAGAGAAAAATTTGCAGAAATGGTAGACTTAGGTCTAAGAAGTAACTGTGAAAGGAGCTCAACCGAGGACGAATGGAATGAATTAAAGACCGAAATAATGAAAGCTGGCAAAGAAACATTAGGCTTTAGGGAACAAGCTGCCCGAAAACCTTGGATCACAGAAGAAATTTTGCAGCTGACCGATCAGAGGAGAAGGTACAAAAATGCTCTGTTTGAAGCAGGAAGAGAGCAATACAGGCAATTTAGAAATCAAATAAATAGGAAATGCAAAATAGCAAAAGAAAAATGGCTACAAGAAAAATGTAAAGAAGTAGAAAAGGAAATGGTTGCAGGAAAAGTAGATGTTGCATATAGAAAGATCAAACAGAATTTTGGAGAAATGAAGAAAAGAGGTATGAACATTAAAGCTGCCGATGGGAAACCTCTTTTAAGGTCAGAAGATAGAGCTAACAGATGGAAGGAATACATTGAGAAACTGTATGTTGGGGACGACTTGAACAATAGTGTTTTGGAAAAGGAAGGCGATGTCGACATGGATGACTGGGGAGATCCTGTTTTGAGGACAGAATTTAATAAAGCTCTGAATGACTTGAAAGCAAATAAGGCAGTTGGAATTGATGAGATCCCTGCAGAACTTCTTAAATCCCTAGAGAACAAGGAATCGAAAGATTATTCAAGCTGATATCAAAAAGTTATGAAACAGGAGAAATTCCAAATGATTTTAATAAAAATATCATCTTCACACTTCCAAAGAAACCACAAGCCGACAAGTGTGAGAATTATCGCACAATTAGTCTAACATCACATGCTTCAAAATTACTGACCAGAATAATATACAGAAGGATGGAAAGGGTAGTAGAAGAGATAGTAGGTGAAGATCAGTTTGGGTTTAGGAAAAATCGCGGTACAAGGGAAGCAATTCTGTCTTTAAGATTAATACTTGAAGGGCGGATCAAGAAAAACAAAGATACTTTTATGGTATTTGTTGATTTAGAAAAAGCTTTTGATAATGTTAGGTGGGACAAGATGTTCAAAATTTTAAAAAAGTCAGGTCTAAAGTATCGAGATAGAAGAATACTCTATAAACTTTATAAGAATCAAGTGGCTGTAATAAAAGTAGAGAATCACGAAAGACATGCATCAGTTAAAAAGGGTGTGAGACAAGGTTGTAGTCTATCCCCGTTAATATTCAACTTGTATGTAGAAGAAGCAATGAAGAAAGTCAAAGAAAAATTTCCATGTGGCATAAGTTTTCAGGGAGAAAAAATCAGTATGCTACGATTTGCTGATGACATTGTCTTGTTAGCAGGGAGGGCTGAGGATATTGAGAAGTTATTGAATGGCATGAACAAAATACTGAAGGAAGATTTTGGACTGAATATAAATCAAAGTAAGACAAAAGTGATGAAATGTAGCAGAAATGATACCAATGCTAGCAGATTAAATATAAAAATAGGATCGGATGCAATAGGAGAAGTGAGTGAGTTACTTGAGAAGCAAAATTACAACCGATGGCCGAAGCAGGAATGATGTTAAAAGCAGAATAGCACTAGCAAAAAGAGCCTTCAGGAAAAAGAGAAATCTTTTAGTTTCAAATATTGATCTAGGAATCAGAAAGAACTTTTTAAAACTCTATGTGTGGAGCACAGCACTTTACGGCAGCGAAACATGGACTTTAGGAATACCGGAAAGAAAGAAACTTGAAGCATTTGAAATGTGGTGCTATAGAAGAATGCTGAAAATTAGGTGGACAGACAAAGTAAGAAATGAACGAGTTTTGGAAATGATGGGTGAGAAAAGAAGTTTATGGAAGAAGCTTACAGGAAGAAGAGAGAGGCTGGTAGGTCATATTTGGAGACATGCTGGATTGGTTAATTTGTTAGTGGAGGGAACAGTGGAAGGTAAGAACTGTAGAGGAAGACAGAGATTAGAATATATGAAGCAGATAATTGAGGACGTGGGTTGTAGGGGGTATGTAGAAATGAAGAGGTTAGCACCGGATAGGAAGGGATGGAGGATTGCATAGCCCAGTGTTCATAAAACCTTTATTTCCAGTCCGTTAGCTTAAGACAGGTATCCCAAATTCACTTAGGCATTAAAAATACGCGTAACAACCATCAAGGGTCTATGAGTAAACATTTTTTTTTTTTTGAAACGTCCCACACCAAACAATTGATCATGAAATTGTTCGCGGAAATGTTAAATGAATGTATGATTAGAAAATGTTTCATTACAGCCTCAAACATTTTGTGGCAATAGGAGCAGGATGTCATCTGATAGTATTAAAGACATAATTGAGAGATGGCAGAAATCGTTAGATTTTGAAACTAGTGATGTTATTTAGTTTTAAAATAAGGTTGATTATCAGAAGAAAGCATGATACTGATGATGATGGCGGATAATTGTACATACGACGGAACTATTCTGATGGAACGTAAACCATCGAATTTATTATCAGAAAGCGATTTCCGGAAGAGGAATAGAAAGAGAACCTGCTAAAACTACCGTCGTAATGTTTGAATCGTGCTACTCAATCGAAGTCCTCCACACAACTTCACAAAATTCAAACGCATCGGAAGCCGCAAATTCTCGATTAATTGTGTGGTAGAAATAACGATAATTTATTTCTAAATTCAATAAAACAATCGTAACCATATGCTTTCTATTGGTTCAAACGAATAAACCTAGAACCACCTGTTAACGTGTTCCTATTGAAAGAAAATTCTGATAAGCCTTTTCTTTCACAAATCAATCTTAATAAAGCAGTATATTACTCCAGCTTTGCATTTTATTATTTGTTAATCGTTTTTAAGAAAATTTGTTTCTTTCTAATTCCTGCTGGTTTGCAGTTTCTTTCCTGCAATATTTTTTATAAAACAATTACTTTGTTTTCAGGGCTTGCTACAAACGTTTTACAGCTAAATCTTGACAGACGAAGAATTTTTTTTTTTTGGTAACAGTTTAACGTCCCTTTTTAACAACCTGGTCTTTAGAGACGGGAAAGGATGGGGGCAAGGAATGGGAAGGAATTCGGCCATAGCCTTTTGAAGGAAGCATCCCGGCATTCGCCTGGAGTGATTTGGGGAAACCATGGAAAACCCAAATCTGGATGCCCGGACGGGGATTCGAACCGCCGTCCTCCCGAATGCGAGGCCAGAACGCTATCCGTTACACCACCACGCTCGGTCACAGACGAAGAATATAATCATTGCTATGTATAAACCAGGCATCTGTGTTACCTAGAAAACATGTGTCATCACATTTGGCCATTAAATTTACCTTGGTTTCCTAGTTAATTTTTTATCCAGGCGAATTTACTGGATATTTATTAACTCCCTATTACACATTTAAATGAAGTCTGTGGTTTTAAATTTAAATAAGTTATCTTTAAAAATTCAAATGAAGGTCGTTTTGAATTAGACGAATAAAGAAGTTATTAGTTTCAGCAAAATGAAAAACTAGATAACTCTCGGTGCAAAAATTGGCCATTCATTAAGTTAATAACGCTTTTTTATCATATCTCGTTAGATGGTTGATAAGATAATGTTTCATTCACTACTCTTTATGTTTCTGTCCCTGGCTCCGAATTCCCTGTCGCACTACTGCTTCAATAAGTTTGATACTACAATTAAATTCCATAACTATATCTCACGTTTTTAACGGGTTAGGTTTCATCTTTCCATTCTTCTAAAAAAAAAAAATTAAAAAATTAACAAATAAAAGTCCATAACAGTTGAGGATGCGCTCTATGTCTTAGAAAAGTTGCCATCTTTTGGTGTACTTCTGGAGATAACCTGTATACATCTCTGAAATACTTATTGGAAGAAAACTTAACAAGATAAAAACATTTTGGTTTCTCACCGAGATGCGATATTTAAAGATTGTTGTCGTCTATATATCAAAGAATGTAGTTAATAAACTTACAGCATTCGTCGATATATCAGTAGAAATGTGCCAGCCAATTATTCGATGGTCAGGAGTATATTTGGTTTACTCACTTTCTCATTTTTCTATTTGTAAGTTGGGGAGAAAATGGAAAAGCAAAAGGCAAATAATGACAAAAATGATGGTCAACTATACAGCTGCTCAGCTGCCAACACATCCATGATTCAGACCTTCACAATAAAACAAGGTACTGTCGTAGATTGTAAATGTGTTTCCACTGCGATCAATACTTGCATTTTCAATGGTCAACTAAGTATATGCTGGGGCCAGGATTCATTTGTAAAATAGTGTTTTATAGAAGTAAATACTAGAGTGATGAACAGGGTCTTTACGATCGAAGAGCACGAGCACGAGAAGTGGGCACATAAAGAAATAATGCCTCATACCTCTTATTTTAGAGTAGTCGCGTGTTGATCGTGTTATGGTTGGAACTGAAGCAGTTGCCGATTTCGCGTGGTAATATCTGCCGCTCTGTGCTGTGGCAACTTGCACAATTTGGACGGTCTGTAAGCAGGAGGACGTTAATTGCTGGCGTACCCACTGCCTTTGTGGTGGTGACTGATTTAGTTCCTCTGAGTATGCACGGGTCCTTTTGTCCAGTTAAGCCCTCGCATAATGTCACAGATGTCGGATGTTTGAGTTAGCTGCACCAATTGCCTAATTTAATTTCCACGCCAGTCGCTTGAACGGGGCTGTCTGTAACAGCGCTCTGAAGGTCCTCTTATCCAGCAGTGATAACGTGTTAAGCTGCCGCTGTAGATTACACGCGGTGTGTGTTATGATATTTAGTAGATATATTGATTTTTCGAAGATTCATCTGTTAAAATTGAGAGGTGATTGACATTTATTGATTATTACTTGGAAATTAAGGTTTTCCAAATATTTATATCGTCATCATACACTGTGAGAATGAATTTGTGTCAGCTTGTGAAAACAATAATATACTCAGATTTTATTATAAAGTAGCAAAAAATATAATACTTCTACGTTATAAAATATAATTTGCTATTTGTTGATAATATAATTACATAGCTGTATATTTATATGACACTTACTATTTGTACCACCAAAACGAAACGGCGTTCTGAACTTCCTTACATCACTTACGTAGTTTAATGCACAGTTTCTTGTTATGTAGACTCGTGGAGCGGCATAATAATATATTTCTTCCAGAAGATTCCAACACAATAAGATTTACGGGGAATTTATTTCTTCTGAAGAATCACTGCTCTATCTTACTTTCTGTTATGTTCAAAGATCTTAATGTTTCTTTAATATTTCCTAACTGTCCTTAGTAATATCTTAAACAGTAGTCGCACACACGACCTTTCCTGCGCTGAAAATTGATTAAGATAGCTCACCTAACCACGCAGTAATTTTTTATATGGATGTTAATGAGAGCGCCTTATCTCGTGCTTAGCAGATTGTACGGCTCTCACTTCCAGTACAGGAAACTTATTTTTCAACTAAATTTTGCAATATGGTATAAGCAGTAAGAGGTCGTAATAAGCATCTCACAAAATACAGCTCTGTATCTTCTGTTGTTTTTTTCTGTTTATGTATGAGGAATTAATTTTCGTGACAGAGTTGGCGTTTGAATGGTAACGCTGGACATGGTATGCGGGAGGACGCGGGTTCAAATCTTTGTCCGGCCATCCCGATATGTTTCCATGATTTCCGGAAATCACTCCAAGCAAATAGCGAATGGTTCATTCAAAAGTCAATGGCCTAAATTCTAGCCGTTCCTTGTGCTCAATCGTTTCCCTACTCTTATGACCCCAAGAATGCGGGGATGGTTCCTCACAATAGCCCATGGGCGCCTCCTGCCATATCCCTTATAACCCTTCCAAACCATAACCCTTTTCGATAGGTGCAATGCACCCTCCGCCACACACTTTTAGTGAATCGCGGAGTAATAATAATAATAATAATAATAAGAGGAGAGGCATATAGCCTCCGTGGTACAACATCGATACCAAGCAGCAGTTTTTAAAAAAATTTATTTGATATCATGATAACCTCTTGTCAAATAAGCCAATAGACGTTTCTTTTATAAGAAGATAAAAAAATATATATACAGCTTTAGCTCAAATAGATCCGTTGTAAGTTGAAGGAAGATATGACACACGTAAAGAGCTTCCGCTCGTCAGACAAAAATTGATTCTAAAGAAACTTACCTGAAGCAGTGATGTGGCTTCGAGATGGATCCATAATATCGCTGTTATGTAGAGTCACCCATTATAATTAAGTTCTGAAACACAATGCCTGCTGGTTCAGAACTGAATTTTCTAACATGAAATTAATATGGAAGGCCTCTCCCAACCAAAGAGCTTTATTTCTTTCTGCTGACAAGATCTAGGCTTAATAGTTCCTAAAAATCTGTTTTTCACTTCAGTACTTCCATTTCCGGAATATTGGTTGTTGCAACTGAGTTGCATCGAGACCGAAATTCCATAGCTAAAGTTCAGCCGCTGTCAGAGGTAGTGGTACGCATAGAGCTGATGTGGCCGGGCTAATCGCCAACTAATGAACGGCGAGTCAGACCAATGTCGAGGTAATCGCTTCCGAAATGTCCATTACAATTCAATTTAGCGACAGCACAATTCAATAGCTTGTCGCTCGATACCATCAGAATGCAAACAGCGCTTATGTGTGTAGGTGTAGGAGTATTTGGTATGCATACCATTGTGCCGCTAGTCTATTGAACGTGATACAAAAAAGATGATTTATTCTGATGTTCAACACATTTTCGCGAAATAAGCTTTTCACTTGAAATGCACTAATCGTGACTGAGTGTGTTAAATTGCTTTTTTATTGGTTTGAAAATGAAGAAATTAGTAGCAACTTAAATAGACCCTGTGACTCATCCAAGAAAAGAAAATGTTCAGTTATTTAAAAAATATTATTGCTGATATTTAATATGAATAATGTATATTCGTGGTAGGTTACTGGATAGGAAAGGTAGAAATATGTTCTAATTGAGTGCAGAATAACTTCCATGTATTGAAATCATGCAGCAAATACGAATACATATTATTAATAGGAGCAATAGTTTTAGATAACTATGTCCTTTTTCGCGGCGGCAAACCTGTAGAAAAACCTCTCGGGATTCTAGCCGCGTCAAAGTAAAGTCGACTGGCGACATTTCGAGAGCCGGCACTGCTCATATTGTCAAGCCCCGCTTAACTTACTGAGCGGGGCTTGACAATGGGAGCAATGCCGGCTCTCGAAATGTCGTCAGTCGACTTTACTTTGACGCGGCTAGAATCCCGAGAGGTTTTTCTACAGTAATAGTCTTGTTCAACACAGGATGGATTTTTTTTTCACGTCCATTAAATGTACAGAGAATGGAGAGGGCCCAAATAAAAATTGCTATTGTGATTGCGATTGTGATTGAATTTGATTTTTTACGACAAAAAGCCAAAATTTAATTCGTATTTAGAACATTAAGAAATAACCATAGACAATTGTGATTAAAGAAGAGAAAAAAATCTTAAATTAGACTATTCCATAAAATGAAGTTGATATTGATCATAGTCCACGAGAGGAATGTTTACAATGATCTCAAAGAATTCATTGACCACCAGCATGCTGGTGCAACCAAATGAGCCAACGGGGCAGGCCTTCATTCACGCATACAAGAATAACTACTGCTCTTTTTTTTCAGACATGTTTCAGAGGAGATTTACAGGCTGATAACTGTGGTATCACTGTGTTCCTCTAGGAGTCCTCGTCCATCGGAAGCTGTTCCGTTGCCTTAAGTTACTTCCCCGCTTGGACAGATACCGTCGAAATCGCGGCATTCGAAAATGTACTTTCACTCGACTTTCTTGCTCAATCGACACGTATCCGCAGTTTCAAGACAATCCGTTTCAATTCTACTTTCTTTCGCTGGTTCTGCTTCCACTTTCTAATAATATAGTTTGACATTTTAATTTTCAAATTGACGCAGTTTAACAAAATGTATTTTTATGGATCTTTAAATAATCTTTAAATTTCAGGTGAAGTGTACTTCTTACGAAATAATATTATTTTGCCTCATGACACGCGACAGATGAAGGCGTGTGCAGATTCGATGCTCTTCGAAAGCTGGCTTCACCTCATGGCTCCGCATGCCTTTCTTCCTAAATCTGCAGAGCTGCCGTATATCCGCATTTCCAAGCCAATTTTGCTTCAATTCTACCTGTGTTTCGTGGCTTCCGTTTCCTTTTTCTTGCAATGTTCTTTGCATTTCCATAAGTTTTTGAAATTTATTTTTATCGATCTTGAAAAGGTCTTATATTTCACGGGTGTCAAACAAGAAACCTATTTTTTATGCACAACAGTTCAATAATGTCCTTCACTGTCTTCGTAAGGAGATGCAGTGTATTATAAAATATTCTGTGGCAATTAACTTACCAGCTAGCAGAATGCTCTTCGTTGTACTACGCCGTCTGATGAAGACAACGAATTAAGCTGATAACAGAACTTCCGTAAAATCTATGCTGAAGCAATACGACGGAGAGACCCAATTTTCTGCCCTTAAATTGTCTGTAGTGTAATACGAAATGACATTATTCTACCTTAATTCACGTGAGAAACGAGCGGAGTACGATCTATAAGGAGCGTGCACTGAATCACCGTTTCATCATTCGACAATCGCCTTCCATTCAGACGTCGTGTTAGCTAATATACATGACTCTTTCAAGCTTTCTCTGTCCGAACGCTTTCCATTCCGTTGTTTCTGGTTCTTTTCAAACTGATCAGTTTTCACGTAATTCTGAGATGTCAATCCAGTACCGTAACTGGAAATTGAAAAGCAAATTTTACAATTCACACATGAAACTTATAGCGATTCTATCATTTATTCCCGTCTGAAATCTGCATCAAAAGAACAGTTCCGGTGATGACCAACCTGAAACTAACAGTTTTTCGTTGTGTTGTACACGAAGTTAATACAAACCTACGTTTGAAAGAGAAACTCTCAGATGAACGAGAATTAAATTACAGCATTTAACGGATTCAACAGTATACCATCAGAAGTTTATAGTTGCAGAAGTAACATTGTTAACATCGGATACATTGAAGATGACAGATGCAATTGTGGAGTGGTTCCGAAATACGGTCCTTTTACAGAGCCCGGCTGAGTGAGTAGCGACGCTAGGGCCTGGTATTCAGGAGAACGCTAGTTCGAATCCCCGTCCTATCAAACAAGATTTCTGTTTACAATGATTTCCCGAAATCACTCCACGTGAATGCTAGATGGTTGCTTCAAAAGGCCATTCCTTACCGTTACTTGCGCCAAACAGAGCGTGGTGGTAGCGTTCTGGTCTCACATTCGGGAGGACGCCGGTTTCGAATCCCCGTACGGGGCATCCAGATTTGGGTTTTCCATGGTTTCCCAAATCACTCCGTCAAATGCCGGGATGCTTCCTTCAAAAGACCATGGCCGAATTCCTTCCCATTCCTTGTCCCCCATTCTTTCCCGTCTCTAAAGACCTCGCTGTTAAGAGACGTTAAGCGAAAAAAAAGAAAGAAAAAAAAAAAAAGAAACACTTGCGCCATGTCCTCTTCGGCTTCTAATGACCTCGATTCTTCAAGATATACAGCCTAGAAAAAATCAACGATTTGCTCAATTGGGCTAAAATGTAACGAAGACCTAATTTTAACAACAGATTCGGCATTTAAATAAAGCCACCGAGTTTGAAACATAACAATATAAGTGATGTTTTTCCGAACACGAAATGTGAAATGTCCTCCAAATAGTCTGCATTACCAATTTTATGTACGTACGTAATTAAGATGTTTAATATAGAACACTGTCAGATCGTATCACAATTGACAGGGAAATCAGCAACGTAAGCATCTTCTTCCCCTCTGCTACTGTATCTTGTGTTTTTGGAGCCTTACCAGTTGCTACTTGCTAAGTATCGTTGCGGCCGCAGAACAGACGCACGACGCAGGAGCAGGCCTGTCGGATATGAGGCTGGTAGGGCCCGCCACACCGCACGCAAACTCAAATTGAATTCGCAGCACAGCGGCGCGGATCTCAGATTAGCTGCGAAAATGGGCCCCCTGCGCGCCGCCCTCTTCAGATGTTATATTCAGAGATCGGCGGGCAAGAATGCTCCAGGGAGACGGAGCAAGTGTCTGCCATTAGGGCCTCTGTGCCGGGCGATAATTTCGTAAACAGCTCTTAGTCACACGGCGGCCGCCTTTGTGCTAATGCCACCGGATTATGTCTGCATTAGTGAGGAGCGCTTCAACGACAAATTCTGCTGGCTGGGGGCTTGTTATCTGTAATAGCTGCTTTCTGTCATCTGCAATGGAGTACACCAGCAGGAATACTTAATGCTGTGGAACTAAACCAGTTACTATGGAGTTCTAATCTTTACTTCACCGAGCAGATTGTTCCAGGATGTTTCATTAGTTAACCCATTTGCTTCTCCCCTACTGTATCATTTATATACTGTCTCTGAGGTGAGGCTCTATCTGTTTTATCCCTCGCTACTAACCCTGAATACTTCTGTGCGATCTTACGAATTCTTTTGATTTTCATACCTCGTCCGTTTATTCGGACGTTGTGTTGCTTAATTGTGGCGACGTTCGCCAACACCTCCTGGAATCTTAGTGGCAGAATTTATATTCACTCTGAATGTTACCTGGTCGTCAACACCGACGTAACAGAACAAACTACAGATGTTGCAGAGGTATTATTACGTTTGTAATCTGGACGATGAATGTACTTATTACTGCTCATCAATGTTTTGTTTCTCGTTGCAGGATAGAATGGGCGATATTATCAAATGTCTGATTTAGCTGACTGGAGAACTCGAAACAATTGTTTTCAGAGCGTTTTTACTCTGCAAAACAGCGTGTTTACTGTCTCTGCCTAGCGTTAGCTGGTAATGCGAGTTTGGATGAAGATATTTCTCCATGTGTGTTGGTATTCGATAGACAGAATGGGAATGGTGGCCGTTGAATTTTGTCTGTACTACCACATCAAGAACCGAGACAGACGATACTCGAATTCAATAACGGTTTTGTTGCCTTATGCAAGATGAATCGCAGAGAGAATAGAACGATTTCTAACGAGACATGACATTAGTCCAACTTTTAACAGCAAATACAAACAAATAATCTATTGGTTTTCACTGTACTCCATTTCTAACAGGCAATCCATTTTCGTAAACTCCCGTAAGCTTTGACAATTATCTAATATATATATATATATATATATATATATATATATATATATATATATATATATATATTGTATCCTACATTTCTAGCAGAGAATGATTATTCTCATATAAACCCTGAGGCACAATCATTTGTCACTTTACCTATCAAAGCATCAGAAATTCTAGGTATTAACTCTATTTGTAGATTCTGCTTCATATGAAAATGTATTAAAGGTTTAAAGAGGATGTTTATTTTTGTTTAAACTACAACAGTTTATTAACATTGCAGTTAGAGCAACGATAAGGGTCGTCTGTACTGGAAGTCTTTTTCCGATATTAAAAATTCAATGTAGGATTTTAACTTCTTCCGTTTATTAATAAAAACAGTTAGACAAAATTTTCAGTTTAAAAAAATAAGAATGAAATCAGTAGCAGGTGGCAGCAATTAATACTGGTTGGAAAGTCTATCTGTCTTTTAACTCTGGCGATGTCCTTCAACTTTAGTTTATTTACTCGTTGCTTCCTTTACAAACTTTGCGGTCTTCCAGGCCATTATCTATGACAGACTTCTGACACTCCATTCACAGTCAAAACGTAAATCTTGATGTATGTCTGTAAGAAACTGCCAACTTGAAAAACAAAACCACTCGGTGGTAGTCGTAGCATCTGCTGTAACAATTTGTCGTGAAGCCCTCATTACAGTAAAGAGGCTCCACAGAGTGCTTGTTATTGGAACAGCTATGTCGACCGTCGATTGCTGCTGAATCCTTGTTGCTGTCACTGTATATGATTTTATACAACTAGAACTATTGTAGCTATCAATATAATTACCTTTATTAGTCGGTGATACATTGTTCCTTTTTTCTTCTTTAGTTTATGTGTATTTTTTTAAAAATGTAAAGATTTAAATACATTTTTTTTTACTTATTGCTTTACGCCTCGTCGACGGCTAAGGTCATTAGAGGCGGGATAGGACAGGGGACAAGGAACGGGGAGGAATTAGGCCATGGCCTTTTTGAAGGAAGCATCCTGGCATTTATTTAAATACAATTTTGAACGTAACAAACAGTAAAAAATCACAGTGGCCTTATCCGCATACATCCTAACTTGTTACCACGAATACGAAATTAAGGAAGCAATAATTCTTCGCGTAGCCCTATAACCCATTCGTGTTTTCTGCCAAAAGTGGAATGTTATTATAATGCCTGATTTCCTTATAACGGTAAATAATGGCATGTGTGTAGTTTGGTACTGATTCATTCTGAAATAATAGATGTTCGATGAAACTGTATGCAACGTACAATTTTAACTTTTTATTTTTTATGTTTCTTATGCCATATGTCATGGATAAAATTAGTAAATTGCTAGCTGTAAGGAAACAGCGTAATAACCTTAAATGGGTTTTTATTTGTTTACAGATAGAGGAAAAAATAATACGAACACCTGTGAAAAAGTATGACGTATTTCATACCTGCAGTACAGCCGCGCCACCTGCAACAGAAGTCTGCCACCTAGTGAGCGTGAAGAGGAAGGTATCAGTCTCTCAACAGCAGTCACCTGCGTTGCATGCGTCTAGCGAACTGTCTGTGATAAGTTGAAATGTCAGACCTGTCAGAATTCCAAAGGGGAATGTTTGTCGGAGCGCGTTTAAGTGGAGCATCGGTTACGGAAACATCAAACCTTTTGGGTTTGCAAGGAGTACGGTATCAGCCGTTGTGACAGCGTACACGAAAGAGGATAAGAAGGCGTCTTTAAAGCACAACAGTGGCCGAAAGTCAAAGCTTACTGATAGGGATAGATGGTAGATAGCAGCCCAAAAGCACAAGCAATCGTTATCCGAGATAACATCCGAAATGAACAGTCATCTCCAGGACCCCGTTTCAACAAAAACTGTCTAAAGGGAACTTCATGCTGCGAACATTTACGAAAGAGTGGCAATTCGTAAATCCTTGGTGACAGCAACCAATGCTTTCAAGCGACACAAGTGGTGCAGAGATCAGAAATGCTGGTCCCCAAAGCAGTGGCAACAGGTAATATGGTCAGATTAATCATCATTCACCCTTTTTCAGACAACCGGACGACTTTATGTCTGGAGAACGCCCAGAGAAGCGTTTAATCCTGAATGCCTCTTGCCGACTTTAAAGCATGGGGTTGCAGGAGGAATGGCTTAATATTGTACATGACCTTTATACATCTATCCCACGTCGCATTAAATGTGTACTTCAGTCAAAGGGTGGTCCAACCCCCTATTAATAAAGATTTTTCATTATTTCACAGGTGTTCGTATTATTTTGTTCTCCCCCTGTATATTTTTTGCTAGTATACATATGCGGGTATGGAAATGCAGTAATTTCTATTAGTTAAGTTGGTACGCTGACTGCATGGACCAGAGTAGGCTTTTGATTGTGAAGGAGAGTGGAAAGATGTGAGATGGCGAACAGGAAAAAAAGTCTCGTTGGTCTTAAGCGTTGTACTGTGAATATTAAGAATTAAGGCCTGATTTCTATAAAAAATGAAGTACATTATCTAATCGTTAAATTGTGAAGAAATATGTTATTTCGAGAATGAAATAAAAATTTATGCATTTTAGTGTATGTGTAATGTCATACAATGAGACTTTATCCTTTTCAAATTAATGTGAAATAAAAAAGTGCTAATAGTCCCATTTGAACCATTTCAGGATTTTTCTCCTAAAACTCAGTTTTTATTTATACTGCTGACGGAGAGTAACTAATCTACTAATTAAAGCATGGCGACATAAATAATAACGGTTAAATAGTGGAGATGGAAATATATCCATTAGAAAAAGAAGTGTTGTTAAACTAATTAAATTCATAACACAATACTTTCTTAACATGTATTTATTAAAAAAAAAAAAGAAACACGTCTGGTCACACAGCACTCATGCATATATTATTAGAATATTTCCCCATTCAGAGACTAACAATATCATACAACGGTGATCAGATAGTTAGTGAAATTATAACAAGGGTGCAGCTAAATTTGTTGGTGTGTTTCGGTGGCTGCCATAATGCTCTGAATCGGCTAATAAAGTTGACACAACGTGGTAGGCAACTTCACTAAACGAATAATTGAGTATAAACATTCGATAGGTTACTACGATGTTGTCAGGCCAAAATAGCCGTTGGTCATGCAACAGCGTGTCTGATACATTATAACGACGTTTGAAGGGAAGATGTTGGCACACAATGACCGACGGAGATTGCAGAAAATAAAAGCGAGCGCACAATGGTGTCACAAGTTCTCATCGGGAGCGGCGTAGGAAGGTAGGTTTGTTGAAGACAATAAGAGGCGCAGATCACCAGACCCTTCACGATAGCCGTGGGCTAAGTCAACATGAGCTGCAGATTCAACTTGCAGCACATCAGCATCAGTGCAATGGTAGCTGGCACTCGCCAGTAATGGCAAATTTACAATGCAGTTTCATGTTCGCTATTAGTGCCGAACATGTCCGAAGATATGTAATCATTTTGAGAATTTGCATCTCAATGTTCTTTTTGCACCACATTGCTTAAATTCAGTTACTAGCACGCTGCTGTGTTATCTTAGTTATTAGATTTGACAATATATACAGTAATATGTCTTGTTAAAAATGGTTGATGGAGTAGCGATTTGCATTACTCATTGATAGATTGCACAATATTAAAGCAGAATATAGGGTTAAAGCAAGCCACCAGTGTGGCTGCGTTCATCTAACGACCACCGCACTGGATTTTGGAGGTTGAATGGGCCCATGTACAATCCCGGGCCCCTCGTACTACCCGTCCTGAATACAATTTTTAGGCGATTTTCTGCAATTGCCTGGGCGAGTACTGGGACGGTCTCCTATCGCCGACTGATAAGCTAAACAATTCACAAATATAAAAACACTTAACACGTAGAATACAAGATACGTGTTTTACAGGCCGATTGCAACACGTCTGCTTCTCCCTCCCCCCCCCCCCCCCAAAAAAAACAAAGATAAGGCTAGTAAGCCGGTAGTAGATGGAATTTTGCTTTTAAACATTAAACACAGTCACAGGAAGGGGATGTGCATACCTAAGCGCGAATCTGGAAACGTAGAAAATATAATGATGATGATCATGATGAACACAAGGTTATAGCATTGTACGTGAAAATTTGTCGAGGGAGCGAAATGTGGCAGCGACTATAACCTTTCGGAGCAAAGTATGTTTTTAAAATATTCCAGTAACCAGAAACTAATCAAAATGATGCCAAGATAATGTGAAATGAAGACCTACAGTGTAAGACAGAATTACTGACAATGACTCCACAAACATTCTCTACAAACTACCAAATTGAGGAATATAGTAGAGAAAAAAGTATTTATACAATGCTTAAAGAGGGAAATGAGAATGCTGCTTATGCCAAAAAAAAGCTTCAGCCTGCGAGAAAGTTTGTCGCGCTGTAGGACATGATAAATCGACTTACTGGATGGGGTTCGCATTGGCAAATTGCCGCTGGATGTTTGCATGCTATAAAAATACGTCTTTTTTTTAAAATGTTTGTAACTGTCTTGGTAGATAAGTAGAGAGAGGTGAGACCTGAGTATATCAGCGTTTTGCGAAAATATTACTAACAATGGTATAAAATCGTTTCATATGTAACCATTCACGTCGCGAGTAGACGGCGCAAAAGAATTCTAACAGCAGACTCGCTGTGAGGCTCAATCTACGTCTTGGGACATCTAGACTTCCTTCAAATGGGGAACTAATAGAGAGGCTCTACGTGCTGGTTTCTCTGAAAGTACGCTTCTACATCAAGACTTCCTCTTAGTCTCTTGTACCATGGTGTCAGAGTAGAGAGAGAAGTTCTTGGACGTTGTCAGGCAGACGTCAGCGACCGAGAGCCTTTCTTTTATTGTTTGTTTCTGGTCGCCAGACCATTACACAAGCCCTCCTACTACATTTTACATATTACAGTGGCCAGGAACGTTTAACTTATTAAATATCTTTCATATCTAGCAAAATCCATGCGTTACATTGTTTACATATAATTTATACATTTACATATAATTTAAAGATTTACATATTATTTACATATTTACACATTATTTACCTATTTACATATCATTCATATTTAACATGTTACTTATTTTGCACATTACATATATTACTTATTTTACATATGGCATTTTAACTATAAAGTTTTGGTATGTTTTGTCCGTTTGTTTATTATTTTCGTCTAGATGTTTATTTGCTCATAGCGTAAGAAGTTTATCAAGCTTCTATATATCTTCGGGTGGCCCGTCGAAAGGAGGGTTTGGTCTGCAATTCACAATTACTGTGGGTGGCAAAGGGTGCTAAGCACCAATCCTAATTCAATGCATTCCAATCCCGAACAGAACGAGGAAAGAAAGAATAAATAAATGTATCAGTACGGCATCTTATTTCTCGAATCTTATCCCTCCTGTCATTGCGACTTAAATAGGTTGGCGGAAGAAGTATTTCATTGCACTACTAAATTAAAGATTTTCGCATATTCTCCAACAAATTCAAACGAAAACGACGTCGTCTGTCCGCCAAACAATCCCAGCCCAACCCGCGTATCAGCTCTGTGACACTTACGTAAGGACTATAACTAGCGGTGACAAATCGAACGGCTCTCCTCTGTACTTTCTCTAACGTGTCATTCAATCCCTTGCGATACGGATCCCAAATTCCATAACAGTATTCCAAATGCGGACGCACGAGTGTTTTGTACGCTATTTCCTTTGTATGAGCATTACAACTACTCAAAATACGACCTATAAAACGTAGTTTAGAATTAGCTTTGCCTACGACGGAAGTTATGTGCAAGTCCCATTTCATGTTGCTTTGTATTGTTACGCCTAGATACTTCAGGGAATCCACAGTGTCAACAACAGAATTGTTGATTTTGTACTCGTGAGCAAATGGGGTCTTTTTATTACTTATTTGCATTGCCTTTCACTTTTTGCAGTTATGTGTAAGCTGCCATTTACGGCACCATTCAGAAATAACATCCAGATCGCGCTGAATTTCTAAGCAATCGTCAGAGCCCCTCACTTCCCTATAAAGAAGTGCATCATCTGCAATTAACGTTGTCACCGAGATCGGATTGATGTCGGAAGAGGTACCCTTAGCGATAGTAGTTTAGTTAGCAGATTTTTGTTGTGGGTGGGGTATTTACTGCATCTGAAGAATACGTGATTTAAATCTGCATCGTCTTCCGTATCTGCGTCGCACAGTGGTGATTCTGTGACTCCCACTCTATGGAGATGGCTGGGAATAGCGCAATATTCTAATCTCATTAAAATTATTGATGTTATGAATTGTCTTCTTGCATGGAAGTCTTTGTACCAGACTTGTTTTGTAACCCGAGAGCCTTTAACAACCTACTGGCATCATGATTTGCGCATCCTCGGCTGCACGCAGTGATTCATCTCAAATGGTGAAACACAGCTACGCAACAGAGAAATTTTTGCGATAAGGTACAACCTTGTAACATAACCTGAGATAAATAAATTCCTCTAACTGAGTTTGTAATCATGATGATAATATAATAACTTTATTTATGTTAAATAAATCAAAATCAATTCATAATTAATAAATTCTATCAATTTTCAACCAATTATTGTTGCTTCTTGTTAATCCAGAAATATACGTTTTAAACTGATTTATAAGTTGATGGTTAAAATTTTTGAATTGTAATTTGGATAACTTGTTTGCTCTTTGCTACAAATTAGCCTGTGCTACTAAAGGTTAGTAACTCCCAAAAATTTAAAAAGTATCACAAAAATTTCTTTTAGCACTAGATAAATCTGGTATAGAACACTTGATCAGGAAGCCCCTGGAAACATATGAAGTGATAGCATTCAAAGCAAATTTCTGTGAAACAAAGTACCTAAATTTAAGAGAAAAGTTATGACAGTAGTTACTGGAGGAAGACTCAATACATATGATTAACTTAAATACCCTGAAGAGAAACTTTAATGAGTTGACGACGAAAAAGAAGATATTTCTGCAAGAATATCCCAATAATGTGCTGTGATCATCTTTGTAGAGCCAGAAACCATTAATAAGATAGCAAACAAAAAAAAAAAGAAGAAACGGCAAAATGGTACCAACTGTGTTACTCTGCCGTAACGAAAAACACAACACTTAGTGATCGACGAATATAAACTGTGTTTCGAGACTGCAAAGGATTACTAATTATGAAATAAAAATAAAATATAAGTAACAGAATGATGTAACAATAAAACTTTACAAAATAGTACCACAACGTTAGAACAATTACTTAAGCAAACACCAACTTCGTGATCACGTTAACCTCTAGTTGGAGCTAAATGTTGACTAATTATTCCGGAATATTGGTTGCTTAGTGACAGATATGTTTTTTTTTTTTTTTTTTTAACAGACCTACACTTCAGAAACCAAGTCAAAACTGAAACAGAAGTGTTAGTGTACAAATGTAAATTGTGATGAATGCTGTTTATTTGTGTATTTAATTATGAACGAATCTTAGATTTAGGAGGGACTAGAATTATTAATTATAGAATATTCTAAAACTGATTGAATATTGCAATGTGCTGACGAGTAAAATATGTCTCGTCAGGCCAAAGGATATCTTTACAACATAACATAAAATAAAATCAATGCAATAAAAAAATGTGTACAGTTTAATTTCCTGATATTAAAAAAATCCTTATTAAACCTCTCTATGATCAAAATATCATCAAGGTTCCATACCTTCTGAATAAAAGATGGAGCAGTTGAGGGAATCACTCACTTGTCCCCCTTTCACAGACTTATAATCTCTAAACTTTAATTTAGAAGTTTCTAATTGAGAATTCATTTTTAGTTCTTACTGCCTCAAACTTGTTTATAACGTAAAGTTTTGAAAAACCGAGAGGGGAAAATAATTATAGGAGGGGGGATGGGGAATTAGTGGGTGCTGAAAGTATATATATATATATATATATATATATATATATATATATATATATATAGGCTAGAAAATAGGGTACTCTGAAAATGTTTGAACTCAAATCCATGTTTATATTCTTAAAGAGAAGAGGTCAAAATAATAATAATAAAAAAATATTCAGACAGATAGGCAGAATTAATTTTAACTTGTCATAATAGTAATTTCTATTTATTGAAATTTATCTGTGAATTTCACACTGATTTTAATTGTGCACTACTATGACCTCTATGCATGACTTTTTTCTTTGTTTGCTTCGAAACAAGGAGATTCAATGGCAATAGGAGCGCTTAAGCCATTGTACCATCGAGAACAATTCTGAAATATCTTAAGGCATTCTGAGACCATACCTGAACATTTGGGATTTCTCTGATTTTTTATATATGAATTTCTCTCCCCTTTAAGGATATAATCATGTAACAACACATAATAATTTGGACATTATCTTTAAAAGGAACACTGGTAATTGTGCTGTGTGTGTTAATATTTAACGGAGCACTGCAAGATGTTTTAGATTCTCCACAATGGTCTAGTAAAGCTAAATCTGTGGGTTACATTATGGAAACATGAGCAGCTAGTAACTACCTTCACGACAGGCTTTTTGGGTGTATACCACAAGCGCACGTTAACAGGGGTTGTGGCCCGCATTCCCGCCGACCTGCAGCAAAGCAGAAAGGCATGTGGGCGGTTTTGCGTGGGCGAGACACGCGGTAATTTCGGGCAGGGGGAGCGGCAGATAAAAGGCTCGTTAAAAGGAAACGCGATCACATTTGAAGGCGGTCCAGCAGAGGAGACGCGAACACGGCTTTTACGGCGATGGGGGTCCAACCTGGCGGCAACATTACGGCTGGCGGGGCACGCTGCCGCCACTAATGGACGGCAAAGGCCTCTGCAAAGTGGGACGGATCGAGTCAGACCGCAGAACGGGGCTGGTCCTGAGTGGATGAGATGCCGCCGCGCCGGAGTCTGCCAAGCGACTGTCCACATTGGTTTTTAGTCCGTTATCCGTGTTCACGTCTCGGAAAATAGCAGGAAGTTCGCAAATTTCAGGCTTTCCCCAGCAAGCAAACAGGACTCGAGGGCTCAGCAGGGCTGTTAGCAACAGCATGCTGATTTCCTGGAATGCAGGGAAACTCAGAGACTAAACATGGTGGGTGAGCGGTTACGACTGGCTCGCATTCGGAAGGACGCGGGTTCGAATCACCATCCGGCCATCCAGATTTCGATTTTCCATTTTTTTCTCAAATCATTCTAGGTGATTGCCGGGATGGTTCCTTCAATAGTCCATGGCAGAATTCCTTCCTGTTTCTTGATCCTGTCCTTCCCCACCCCTAATGACCTCGATGTTGACGAGGCATAAAGCATACCCAACAAGAACTCGTAAATGTGTAATGACAAGGGAGTTTAACAGTTTGAAGCAGGTGATTAACGATTGTCCACAACAGACGTCAGACTTACTATTATAAGTGTCTCCTCCCATCTGCCAATGTATTTTCTAATTTCTGATAACCCTGGGCATGGTGATCTAGCTTATCAGCAACGAAAATAATGAAGCGGAACCCTGACATGCTGCCTAAACCAATGAATATCACATCCGTGTTTTTTTTGCAAATGGCTCTCAATTTACTGAAATCTGAAGGGTGAAATTCTTTCACGTTTATCGTATCTGTGGGAAAAGAGTAAATTAGCTGGAGTGGTGAGCTTAGCAATAACGTCAGGATACATATATGTGTTTATAAGTGTCAGCAAAAACTACTATGGTAATAAGGGAGAGGGCGAAACACAGTGCCGGATCGTTTCAAGCCTACTCTTCCAAAAGACACCATGTGTGCGCCAAGCTTAATGCCACCATACGACGGACGAATCACCATTAACTCCATACGTATTACGGAGAGGTTTGGAATTTAACCCGGGACTTTGGTACACAATCTGGCGATTAGGAATTGTCCACCCTGCTGGTCAAGATCTGATGATGAAAATTTCTTTCACCAACAATACTCCAACCAGTTAACCCCACATCAGCAGCGGACACCATCAGGATGCTGCAACCAACTGAGCCAGTGGGGCGGGGGTTTTCCACGGTACTGTACAATTATCGTTAACATCTTGATAATTAGGACCGTCGTGGTATGGCGGCAAGAATCAGAAATCTATTCTCAAGGGCCATCTCGCCATTTAATTTGAGTAATTTAGGGAAACTACGGAAAACTGAAATCTCGAAGGCCGTATCAGGGATCGAATGCAGGCCCTTACAAATTGCATGCCAGAGTGATAACCGCTCATTCACCAGGCTCGGTTAGTTCTGTTTACTGTCTGGTTCGGTCTGAGATCGATCTGAACATTTCAACTGTAGAGTTAATAAACTGATATTGAAATTCTTATGTGATCTTAGCCCAGTGCGAATATCTGTACCTAATTAATCTCCTTATTTTCAAACGTCAGGAATACTTGCACTGTTTAAGTAGCACCAAGTTTCGCTCATTTTGGATGCAAACTTTGTGGTGTCAGTGTTATCAATAAAACTGGTGCGGCCCCGGAGGCGTTGTGGTTAGTGAGTTGGACTCTAGTTTCTGTTGTCTTCGGTTGAGCTCGGGTATGGACAGTTTTGGTTAGGCGTCAAAATTGTTTCATATACGAGGGCGAATCAATCAAAAAGTAAGTTATGGCCATTTATGAAACTACCTACTCATAGGAAACACTGCTATGAAAACATACAGTGTAAGTTCACTTTTCCACATAGTCTCCTAGAGACCGCAAACCTTTCTCGGAAAGGACAACCATCTTTTCAATTTCGGTTGCGTAGAAATCTCCTCCAGCGCTATGTAAGCACCTGGAGACAGCTGCTTTCACCTCCTCATCTTTTTGGAAATGTTGAACCGGTTGCGTAAGGCAATTGAAGGATAGTGGCGGGGAAAATTGAGGTCCAGTGTGATTTTGTTGCACGATAACGCAACGCCAAACATCCGAACTGCTGCAGCGATTCAGGTGGGAGGTATTGTAATCCAGACTTAGCGTCATGCGATTATCATGTTTCAATAAGCTGAAAAAGGACGTCGGTGGACGATGATTCCAAAACGATGTGGATGTGAAAGCAGCTGTCTCCAGGTGGTTACATAGTGTTGGAAGTAATTTCTACGCATCTGGAATCGAAAAGTTTGTTGACCGTCCGGAGAAACGGGAACTGTTCAAAAGCGAATTTACATTGTATGTTGTCAAATCTGTGTTGCCTATATGTAGGTGGTTTCATAAATGGCCATAACTTGGAAGTGTAACTTACTTTTTGAATCACCCTCGTATTTTCTTACTACAGTTTATTCTAAGTACAGCTGGATGACATTGTAGGCGATGCACAGTAGCTTGTTGTGTGGCTTAAGAAGACGAAAAGCAGTAATTTGAAATTAATATTGTTTAAAATGATTCTTTAATAATTAATTCTATCTGGAAATTATTTGTAAACAGGTTCATCTTGTGAAACTCTGGACAATGTTACGATAGGTTTTTAAATTAGAAATATTGAACCCATAACTCCTTTGACAGTGAAAGGCTTACAACGGCAGAGGTTCGTGTCCGTATGTCAGTGCATGTGCAAAGGTATGAACCTGGATACCCTGCAGCGGTCCCCCTTTGACTGGAGCTCTCCGCGCGTAGTGCACTATGATGTCGGCTGAACGCAGACAGCAGTGTCCGAGACGGACCTCGTCAATTATGCGTTGCTCGACAACGGCGAGATAGCTGTCTCTCAGTGGCTACACGCGACAGACCTGTAGCTAACGGAGCGGTAGTGAATGACAGCGTCAAACAAACTGACTATACAAGGTCGGGGACAGATTGGCCTATACAAAAAGCTAAGGGCTACTTCGACCAGAGCCTTCACAGCTAACTTAAACGAGCAGACATTTAGTAATTCAGCCACCGACGAGAAGCCTGTCAGTGCGACAGTGTAAATTACAGCAGTACTTCGATAATGTCATACGTGGAGAAAGAGCAAAGTAGTATCACCATAGACGACTCCCTCTTGAAGAAGGATTTTTTATATTAAAGTCAGTTTCCTTTGGAAGGGTATTTGTTTTGACTGAGGTTTGTGAACAATCAGATTTTCTTACAAATTTAGAAGCTGATAACTTTTGTAGAAACAGGCGCAGTCCTCTCCAGAGTCTGTGCACACAGTCAAGCGTTTCTATTCCTAAAGAAAACATCATTTTTAGAGTGATTTTTTGTACTTTTGGAGCTAAGTGCAGTTGGATGAAAGTTTGACCAAAATGTTTCTTATCGACAGTGATAAGGGTAATACAGCCGGACGTAAACCGAGCCTGCTGGTTGAGCGGTAACGCTGAGGCTTGGCATTCTGGAGGGTGCATTTTCAAATCCCCGTCCTGGCATCTTGATTTCGGTTTTTTGTGGTTTCTCGAATGCTCTCCTTACGAATTGAGGAATAGTTCCTTCAAAATATCATGGGCGAATTCTTTCCTCCTCCTTGTCCCCAATCCTCTACTATTTCTAATGAGTTCGGAAAAAATAACAGACGTGTTCACTTTTTTTTTTTGTAACAGTTTAACGTCCCTTTTTAACAACATGGTCTTTAGAGACGGGAAAGGATGGGGGCAAGGAATGGGAAGGAATTCGGCCATGGCCTTTTGAAGGAAGCATCCCGGCATTCACCTGGAGTGATTTGGGGAAACCATGGAAAACCCAAATCTGGATGCCCGGACGGGGATTCGAACCGCCGTCCTCCCGAATGCGAGACCAGAACGCTATCCGTTACACCACCACGCTCAGTCGTGTTCACTTAAGTAATGAAATTATAAGGAAGACAGCACGCAGGAAACAACTTTCTGTCAAACAGTACGTAATACTTACGAATAGATCACAGCGTGCTGTGCATTCAAA
Organism: Vandiemenella viatica; assembly: GCA_031002005.1. Lineage (NCBI taxonomy): Eukaryota > Metazoa > Arthropoda > Insecta > Orthoptera > Morabidae > Vandiemenella > Vandiemenella viatica. The sequence continues at coordinate 264,773,521 of JARYHS010008074.1, read as the reverse complement.
TGATATTATTTGTTTCCCCTTTGCCTTCGCCGGTTACTTATACGTAAGACACCATCTGTTCTTGAATAATGAAGGCTATGTACTATATGATGTGTGTTAGTTTTATTTCGGTGCAATTTAATTTTTAAATAAGTTTAAGGCCATCACAGTATTCGCTTAAATGATTACTGAAAACCGCTTAAATACCGTGATGACGCCTGGTCCAATATTTGAAACTGGACAGATTTTTCCTGTGCAAGACCAGTACGACGGCGTTTTAACAATCACGGACAAACAATGAAGCCAATATGTGGCACGATGAATCATTTTGCTTCAGAGCGTATTTATTTTAGAAATCTGCTTTTTTTTTTAATATTTGAGGAAGCAATTTACTGTTTTATCTTGGTAAAAATAATTAATTTTCTACATTAAATTTACTTTTCATCTCCACCAAATTTATTAAGTACCTGCATTTCATTGAACGTAATAAAATTCTTCAACTGTGCCGAGCTGTTGTATCCAATTTCTGCCCAGCTACTGGACTATAACGTAGTGGTTTTGTATTTTTTGCATCCCAACATTTTTGCTACCTACAAAAATATTACAAAATAAAATCGTGAGCGCTTATAGACAATAAACCAAAACTTTTTAAAGATTATCGATTTTTATAAAATTATAATTAATCGATGGCACGTACACAAATTGAACTCAGAATGATCGCATCATAAACCATGAGACGCCATTAACTCTTCGATCGGGGTAAAGTAAAATTAAAAAAACTTTTGTGGTATCCTCCAGTCTTTATCATCATGTTCAAGTGTGTTTTTCGAAAAGGTACAACTTGATTGGCTGGACGTTACCACTGTTTTCCAGAAGTTTAGGTCGTGAAGGACATCCCGTGTATGCGGAAAGCGAACACAGAATCTGCTGCAATCACATCGAACGTAACAGCATAGAATGCGCAGAAGAAAGTTTAAATTATCTGAAAACCTACTTAGTTCTACAATCTTCAATTAACTAATTCATAACATATCACAGTGTCTAGTAAGTTGTTCCATTACAAACTGTATAAGACTTTCATAAATGGAAATATTCCCGTGAAGCTCAATTAAATATCTGCTAGACTGCATACCAAGACATATTACCAGAGCGTAATCGTAAACAGCTGCTTCAAATCATATATCCTATGACAATAGTCACTTGTATGTTTGAACTGCTGAAACTCCTTAGCTCTTATGAGTAATCTTGGTCAAGAATTAAAAGGGCCAGTGTCAAATACAGAGAAGTCCACCACCCAATTCGAACATTACAATAATTCCAAAAAGGAAGTTTACCTTTTCTCCATGTTTCGACTCTGACGCTCTGTAAACCATTGTTTCTATTTATCTCAAATAATTGTTGTTATGTGTAGTGTGTCAACACTCATTACATTCGTCTACAAACAAGAAGCTTTGCTACATTCGTGTGAACTGTGCTAATACGTGACACGTAAAACTGTATGTTCCCTTGACTACATAGAAGTAAGGGGTTACGTTATGCCACAATAGAGACGAGATGAGCAGCAAATAGAAATCCATCTCTTGGTTAGTAATCGGAGTTCTTGGAACGGAGCCTCTCTGTGAACAACAGTTGCCGTTGTAAATAATGTCGCGAGATTTACTCTGATCTTCTTCATGGGAATAGCCTCCTGCTGAGTCCACTAGAGTTATAACATCACGACGGCTCGGAAAAAACAGAACTTTTTATAACAGAGCTTTCTGCCTAAAGCGACCCACAGTAGTCGCCATGTCTGCCAGCATTCTTTTTTTCTCATATGGATTTACACCTTATCGATGTTGAGGTAGGGAAAGGACTGGGGTCAAGGAACAGAAATGAATGTGCCAAGGTATTCTGAAGTAACTATCCCGGCATTCATCTGGAGAGATTTCGGGAAACCATGGAAAATCGAAATCTGAATAACTGGATGGTGATTTGAACTCTCGCCCTCCGGAATGCGAGGCCATCGCGTACAGTTGTTTCCCAGATTACAAGCACGGCAAAGATTATTCTCTTGCATCCTGGTTAAACAAGTAACCTTACTTTCGACGAAGCTGCACGAAGTGGGAGAAATGCAAAGTTAATTGCAGAACCGTGTAAACTGTCTCTCAGACCACATGAGAACAGAAAATCACTTCCTCGTGTAAAAATCTAATTATCGGCGTACAATACTGAAGAAAGCTCCACACACAAATTCTTCTCACTCATTGCCAGATCTGCTACGTAGTTACTCAGAACAATACATTCAAAATTTAACGTTGTTTAATGCAACAGCTCTGACATACAAATCTGTTAAACTTATGTCCAAAATGTCCTAGGTTTGACCACGGTAATTTATTGTTTTTTATAGCTACGTATAAACTCCCTTCCTCTTAAAAAGCGACCGTTTTCATAAGCCACAGACAACTTACTGCGGCTGAATTTTTTTACAAGTTGTGACTTGCAGGTTTTGTTATAAACTAAAATAATGAGTCCTTACTAATTTTAATTGATATTTATTTCTAAAGATCTCAATACTTCTTTAACTAGCACCAAATCCCGTCAAAAATGACGAGTTTAACGGAGTGTTATGGTAATTTATCTTGTACAGTTGTTTAACTAAATAGAATTGTTATAAAATAGGCTCATTGTAATTTAACGACCCTTGTGCTGTAACAAAAAGCTTCAGTTATCAACTTGGTCCAAGTTGCATTTCAGCCTAACCACAATCTCTTCAAATATTGCCGCCAGAAAAGCAAAGCTTGAATCACACGCGAATTAATACAGTCACTGTATCGTATGTCAATGTCACCATACATTGCGATATAAACTTGATCCCAAATATTCATAGGTTCACACACCTTTATTTCTTTTTACCTGTGATGAAAATCGATTGTTTAATGGCTGAAACAGCTTACATCGGCTGAAATAATGACCCCAGTGAAAACGAAGGATGCTAAAAATAAATCTTAACAACTTATGCTATGCCACGTAATATTTCATTGTGGTTTACGTCACATACATCGCGATCAATTCGGTACGTCTTTCATTCAAACCATGTAATGATTTAAATAAATAATAATAATAATGCAAAAATTTATATGACAATTTATTTTCTTTCAGTGTTCTGACAGTTGAAGTCTTAGAAATTGTTTAACTAAATTAAATTGTTACAAAATAAAATTTAATGTAATTCCTCGTGCCTTGCGCTGTAGCAAAAGGTTTCCGTTTCCATCCGAGTCAAGGTTGTATTTCAACCTAACCACATACTACGTTAAACTTGCCGCCAACAATACTCCAATCTCACGGATATCAATACATGTATTGTGTTGCATTTTAGTGGCAATAATACAACGCGATATATATTTGATCAAAAATCTTCAAGGGTTTTACATCTTTATTTTTTGTTATCCGTGATTCAGACCAATATTACGACGGTTGAAATTCGATTAGCTGATACCCACAACAGAGATAGTGGGCTATGTCTTAGCAAGGCATGGAAACCAGACTTGGCAACTCTATGCAGAGAGCGTGGCACGCATGTTCAGCAACCGCCACAAACGGCCAAATATTAACTTCCTCGGCCCGCAACGACCAACTGTAGCTTTTTATTTTTTTTATTTTTTATTTTTTATGTGTCTGTACCCCAACGGCTTGTTTGTGTAAAAAGTTCAGTTGCCGTGGCAATACTATTTAATGTGTCTCTCTGTATAGGATAGGTTAGTTTGGGGACACTTTTTATTACTCATTGAGGGGAAAACATGACTACGGTTCGTCAGAGACGACCTTATGTGGAAAACCCCTGCAGTTTTCTTACAGTCATATCAGTTCTATTCAGGCTGATATATGATGCTTAGTGGTACTTTGTATTTGTGCCCCCTTACCTTTTCCTTTAATTTTGTCATCTTTTTTCTGTTTTTTTCTTCATCTTTTCCTCATATTCCTTTTGTAAAGCTTTTATTTCAGGAGTGTCCGTCAATACTGTAGATTTTCTTTTGCGTCTGCTATTTGTATTAGTTTTTCTTGGTTGTGCCTTTGGTAGAGGTCTAATCTTCGATGGCGAAAAAGTTTTTTGTAGACTGGAGCAACTCGGAGTTGGTTCGTTCGCAGTTTCGATTTGGCTTATAATTTCCGTGGTGCTGATATCTAATTCAGGGGCAGAATCTAATAGTTCTGGATTTTCAAGATTGCGAGGTCCCACTTATCGTTATTTTGACTGCGACAAGAAAGATTGATAGCCCGCTTTATTTGGCACTTGGCCCTAATATGCCTTTTAACGGTAGTCGCTATCACCTCGCCGTTTGTATTAATATAAAGTACTTTTATTACAAAAACTTCAATAATCTCTCAATTTGCGCAACGGATATTCTAATATTATGTAAATGACTTTCGCCACACTTTTGCTATAATTCACAATTTATTTTACTCAAAAATTCACACAAAAAAAAACAATGCTTTTACTGAAACAATTTCTGTACAAATTTGCATTGCGCTAGCCGAAATCAGTTTCTTCACATGTTCACGCTATGCTAGCTTAAAACAGTCTCTCCCGCCATATTCATCCTACGCTAGCTAACGACAGACTCTATATAACAGTCTATCTACATGTTCACTCCATGCTAGCCAACGACAGACTCCTCACGCCATATTGGCTTCTTCATTCAACGACCACATAACATTACAGTACTGCCAACTCTCGCAACATAAATTACTCAAATAACTTATAATTACCCCGTTCAACACAGACTACTCTGCTGGAAGACCTATTTATAAACAATTTATAATATAATACTATAACACAGTAATGACTGGTGAGTGGGAACCTCACAGGATTCAATGATAAATTTTCTGTCACATTTACGACATCTAGCTCTTGTGTAGGATCTGGACGATCAGTGACATAAGATGGCACAAAGTCGGAGTCTTGGAAAATATCAGCATTCAAAGGCCACACACCAGAAGCTTTAAATCCACTCATAATATTAGCAGGGTTTAAGGCAAGTGGTAACGACTCTTTCAAAATACCTGGATTTCATATACTGTCATCGTTTTCCCCGGATTGTTGTACATCCATGCTGTCTGTGCCCTATTTATGTAACTTTTAAAAGGGGCCGTACACTCCTACGTCTAAAGGTTGCAAATTGTGGGAGCAGTGCGGGGGAAACGATAACATGATGACATTATTTTCTTTGGCTTTTTCAACAACTCCAATATTCACGTGTGAGCTATGGTTATCAAGTAGAAACAGAACTGGCTCTTCCTTGGTGGGTTTTGCGTGTTTGATAAAATGATCCATAAAAATTATAAATTCTTTTTCGATCATCCATCCAGAGGAATTACCAGCTCCAATGCAATCTGGAGGTCCATCACGAATAAACATTTCAGAATATTTGAGCCTGGGAAAAACGAACATCGGTGGGGTAAAATTACCCGCAGCGTTAGAGGCACAAGCAAGTGTTACATGAGTTCCCCTCTTAGCCGATGTGATAGCTCCAATTTGCTTTTGGCCACGAGCAGCTACTATTTTCTTAGGTTTTTCAACCGTTGTGACCCCTGTTTCATCAATGTTCCATATTCGAGAAGCATTAAACTGATCTTTTTGGAGAAGTCGTTGATATATTTCAAAGAATGAATTATTGAACGACGTCGCTTCTGGTGTCCTTAAAGATAACTGATGATTTCTGCAAATAAAATTTTGGAACCAGGCAGTACCAGCCATGTTATTTTGATGCCAAGAAGGAGGAATGTTTTTAGCATTAAACTGCACACTGCATTGGTAAGCTAGTTTCCTTACTTCTATAGGAAATAGTACAAAATATATTTCGCCGCACTTGAGTAGGTAGGAAGCCATCTTACCCTCTTCTTCTGCAGTAAATACTTGTCTAGGCTTAACATAACCAACTCTTAAACATTCATTATTATTCTTTTTCTTTATGTATATATAAAGAGAGACGTGACATAATACGAAAGTCTGACTAGCTTTCCGAATACTGCATTTTTTTTCTAGAAGAAAGGAAAAAAAAAAATAAGAAGGTATCTACATCATAACGTGGGGCATGTTGTAACACGTTACAACAAGCCCCGGGATTTTGTTACAACTAACCCCATGGTATGATTTTTAACATTTATCAAGGTAACTATTTAAACAATTTAGCAATCTGAAAACTGTTAAACATTATCAGAGATAGATAAATTTGAATGTAAATAAGATATAGAAAGTTTGAAATTAATCGATAATAATAACGCAAACCAAAATTTTACGACAGTACAATTTTATATTACCTGTCAAAAGTGAAGCGCGTGCACACTTCCGCTCACTGCGCCGGCCGGCGGGACACTGGCTATGGCAACATGATGCGGCGCGGTTTATAGGTCAAATCGAGTCAAAGAAATACGCTAATAAAGTTTAAGATCCCAGTGAAAAGAGCCTGTTACTACTTACCCCTGTTACAACAAGCCCCTCGCTCCCCTACAAAAATATAAGCATCTAATGATTGATATGTCGATTTAAACGTAATACATACTTTTATTTCTGTGTACTGTCAGTTAATTTATTCGCGGATGCTTAGAAAAGTTATTAAATAAGGTGTATAACCAAGAACAATGGCATAAAGCGTGACGTCATAGCGCGACCTCTTAGTGACTTCATGGCGTGATAGACGACGTCATAGATGACCGAGATTTGCTTATTATAATTTAATTTAATAATCTTTTATTTCAGTGATGCATCATTTCATAAAGCTAAATACTCAGTTGCAATTGAATTAAATAATTAGATCAAATAAACTCTCGAGTCCGCAGTTTTAAAATTTTGCACATTGGAGGAATTTTAAATCAGCTTGCTGACTATTATGTATACAAATTCAAATCCTTATACGACAGGAGCAGTTCCGAAATTTGAACGTGTGCTATCCAGTTGTTTCTTAACCACCCGAAGATGGATTGTCAATTTTCCAAACGCTTTCAAGGCTTTGAAATTTGGATTTTTAGACTGGAAAGCCAGGGAAGACATTAAGCAAATGAATCGTGAATGCAACGTTCTTTGGGAATGTCTTCCAATTCGTATTTCTTACAAGCTTTCTTAATTGTGTGAAGCCGTCAATTGCTCCTATCTTACCAGGAGACAGAAAGAAGAGTAGGCAGTATTTCGCTGAGATTCGCGTTTATCCGGTCTAATTGGCCGGCTTGCGCCGTCTGCTCAGAGCAGATCTGAACGGCTTAGCGATGGGAGAGCTAGTCGCGGGGATTGCCCAACTAGCGACGCTACTTCTCAATCAGTCTTACCACCACACGACATAAAAAAGGGATCTATTTTTAATTATTTTGAAATGAAATTAAATGTCCTTTTGATTTCGATTTCTATTTATCATTAATGTGAACTTAAAGAATATTTTTATCCTACTCATCTTTGTTTCCTTCACATAACATAAGTAAATCATTAAAACTATAGCTCCGAATATACAATTTTTGAAATATATTTTAAAGATTTAAATGGCAGTAAATTTGATGTTAAAAGTAAATGGTTTGTGATAGCTTATCATAATTTTAGTTCCAGTGAATAACTTTCAGCTAAATTCTATGAGATGTTCATACGATGAATAATTTCTGGATATCATGGAAAACCTTATGGCCGGACGGAGATATGAACCCGCAGTCCGTGAATGCCATGTCTGTGCTTACAAGAGAAGATCTGTTCTTACAAAGGTTATCTTTGCCGAAACCAATCGAAAGTTAGATGCTATCTGGCATTGGCAGTTATTAATTTTTTGATGGAAGAAGGCCTAAATTATTTAACTACTAATTTTTGTAGGAATTAAATTTCCATACCACTTCTGACCATTATTTCGAATAAGTTTTTCATTTGATTTTAAAGTTTTAACAGTGGTGAATGGAAAATATATTATATTGGAGTAAAAAATGTATTTCTGTGGCATGTGGTGAAAGCCATGTTGTGGCTGGTAGTTCTGCCACTTTATGGTTCAGCTATCAGAATTTCGTTTATTGTTTGAAGGTAAATTGCCAGTTGTATAGATTAAGGAAACGTCTCGTTATTTACAGAAATTTACAGAAAAAAACCAAAGTCAACTTGTTCCATTCAAGATTTGAAAATGTAGTTTAGTGAATTGTAGTCAGTGAGTTTATCCCACCTTGCTTTGAGCTGTGTTAGTGATGTAGCGTTAAAAATGCCTAATTATTATACGAGAATTTACAGTTTAGCTTGTTTTTTTTTTTTTGAATTTAGATGTGTTGTAAAAGGTAACTATTTTATCACTACAATGAGTTTAACTATTATTGACATACATACGAAATTATTCCCCTTCCACCGAGCGTGGTGGGTGAACGGTTAACGTTCTGGCCTCACATTCGGGAGGACGCGGGTTCGAAACCCCGACCGGGGCCTCCAGATTTGGGTTTTCCATGGTTTCTCCAAATCACTCCAGGCGAATGCCAGGATGTTTCCTTCAAAAATGTCAAGGCCGAATTCCTTACATCGCAGAGCTAAAATCGAAATATTAATTAGACAGCGCGTTTGTAGAGGTACACTCCCGTAGACATGTGAATTTCAGGAGGCAAAATGACAGGTAATTTTATACATAAACGGAAATACGAATTTGAATCTATTTTGCCTTAACACTTAAGATATAGGAATCGTCCCACTTGCCAGTGGACAGGAGTTACATTTTATGAAGAAATGTGGTTTTGAAAAGTGAGCAATCAAATTCCTCTATGTAAGAGCTTACTCACGAGAGATCAGAATTATGACATTGTTTATGTTCAAATGAATTTCATTTTACCTCTAGGGATATACATGTAAGATATTATGACTACTTAGGCATACTTGTTGCAAGTTTAGAATACTACCAAATGCTATTAGTAAAATGAGATTAGGCCTACTCTTCTCCAGTAGCACACTTCTCTCCCATTTATGTTGGAGTTGTTATTGATGAAATTATTTAATTCTGAAGTTTGTTTTAACAAATTAAATAGCATGTGTTTATCACCCATTTAAAACGAATAGTAATTTGCGGGGTGGAAACTGAAAATTTTTCAGCCTTTACTTACATCAGTAAAGTACTAAAGCCAGACTGGAATGTCACCGCCTGTATCTGCAACTGAACTCTGCAAGCTATAGTATACCGTGCCTAACTGCAGGTCGCTTTCTTTTCATACCACGACCGCATCAGTAACATTTCGCTGCATGGGAAGTGTAGGACACTGACGTAGTTATTTTCGTTAAATTTTCCATCGTATGTAGTAAATTTTAATTAAATTAAAAGAAATGATCCACACCATTATAATTTTGTAAGCCAACTACGTCCGCCTATCCTTTTTTCCAGAATTTACGCAAAAACTACAGAGTCAATTTGGATTGGAATTTTCGCAGTTTGAAAGCATGTGGTCTGTCTTAAAATCGGTGATGTATCTTGTGACACTAAGAGGCCGGGGAACGGAGCAAGAAATGATCTTTCGTTTGTTCGGAGCACAGACTAATACAATAGATCATATTGCGTCTCAGATGAACACACCTTTACGAGATACCCACCATAGATAATGCCATACCACTCCACCGTTTAGACTCTGTTAATATTGTTTTTTGACTATGTAACCTTGGTTATTTATTTCTTTAGTTTTCTGAAGGATAGTACCTTAGAATACATACTAAACGTTAATCAAACCACTATATTAGAGATTAACACTCCAGTAAGCGTAATGAACTTGTAGAATTTAATTTACGATAAAGGATTCAAATATATTACGTTAGAATCATTTATGCTTTACTTCTAGAAGAATAAAAAAAAAGACAAACGTACCTATTACTACACACACGAAGGTACGCGTTTGAAAAGTAGCAATTAAATTCCATTGAAATGATGGTAAAAACTGAAATCCATATTTGACGCAGTCTCGTCTCATACCGCCTGAGTCGTCCGAACGTGCTTGCGTTGTCTGTATTCGCTGCAGTATTGCGCATTAGATTTTGGTTCGGGTACGGTGTTTTTGGTATCATTATTTTTGTAATTTTGTGATCTGTGTTTTTGTGCCCATTTTTTAAATTCTGGTTGTACCTTGGCTTCATATTTCGCGATATTTTAAGAAAATGGAAAATTTTTCGTTATTTTTAAAATTTACATCATCGCATTTTTTGTCTTTATTTCAAGATTCAGACTTGGAGCTCAGAACGTTGTAGTTTTAATGCATACACTTCTATTCAAAACAACTCTAAGTTGACTTGGATCGGATAATTGGTTTTGCGATATGATTCCGTTCATGTAGACGTGTAGAATCCGGAAGGTCGAAATTCGTTGTTTCACATTGCATACATTTGATTTTCGCGACAATCGGCTGCCAAGGATAACGGGGGGAACTGGGTCAAATCTTGAAACTTAGGTACTCTATAAAATGAAACGTAAATGGTGGCTCTATGTCCAATTTTAGCCGCATTATCGAAGTTTGAAATTACTTCGACAGAAACTATCTCTCATTTGGTAGCCAGCGCCTCCACACTCGGCATCGGTTGTAAAGACGTTTTCACGAGAAAAACCACTGAATCATTGTGTAGGTACATGTATAACAGTTATCAAATTTTCGTGGTACGAAATTTAACCGGTTGTTGCCACAGCGGCAAAGCCAGTACACGCATGTGATGACTCTTTTTAAGTTAGTTTGACCAGACGTCGTCGAGACAGCCGGTTATCTTGGCTTGAATGTCACAACAGGACTGATTCATTGGAAGTAACTCTCATAAGAAAAAGTTCAGGCAACGAGAACCCTGTGAAATAATATTTTCATCTCTTTTACCTAAGCAGAGAAACATCTAGGGAGGAAAGGTTTTGTGAGTAGCTGCATCTATGATCTACTGCGAGGCGGACAGGCATGTTTATCCGAATAGCTTCCCCTCATCGTAAGAAAATCTTGCGAGGGTTGTCAAATGTCTTAAATGCTAGTTGGTCCTGTTTATGTTATGTCAGTGTCTGGTGATTTGATCATGCACACTCACTTTTACTTTATTTAAGTTTTGCACCCACTGAGAAACTTCACACCATTTCTTCACAGTTCATGTGGAATAGCTATAAACTGTTTTATCCTGTACTGCTAACGATTTTTGGTTGCACAACTTATGACGTGAATGATCTGGAATTTATGGCCAAGGTGGCAATTTAGAAACCTGAGGGTCTCTTGTTCGAATTCCAATCAGTCGTTTTTACGATACCTAACATGACCTCCACGTTGGCAAAGCAAGTTTCGTGTATAGTAACGGTGAACGCTAAGTGGTTCGATTTCCGCGTTTGAGTCCAGCCATGAAAGGGCTGAATGGGTGACAAATCAAAACTCTTCGGTGGTAGAACTACCTTTGCGGATTTCCCAACAAAGTGCATAAGAATTTAATATACATAACATTTAGTGAAAAATAATGCTACAAAGAACAAGGGATAATGTGATCTTCAATATAACCACAAATTGGTGTCAACCGAAAGAACGCACGTTGCTTACTATATGCGAATGACAGCAAGTTGGCCAAAAAACAATCCAAAGTTTCTTGTATAGGTTGTGGTAGAAACACGTGAAAAAGAGAAAAACCTTTAGGATTTTGATTTCTTTGCTACTCATTTGAAAAAATGCATCCATAAATTTTAAATCCTGCTATTGCTCGCCAGTTCCTTTCGCTTTAAATCAAAAGAGTTGTACAGAGATTTCTGCGATTTTTATTACTGTAATTTGTTATACAACACATCTGATAAATTTCCAATCTGAAATATATTGTTGTATTAGTTATATTAGAAAGAATTTAAATTACTTTTTAAACTGTCGATTAATAGTGAGGATTAGCGTTAATTATCGTTCATTGGCTTTTTTGTAAGTCTTCATTAGGTGTATTCTCCTTCTATCTGCTGTCTAAATGTTGGCAACTGTAATTTTTTAAAAAAAATCTTTGTTCATTTGGGATGCAAGGAACTTTCCACGATTTACAAAGTCTCGAAAAATTTGGTGATATTTGATGACAGATTAAAATAATTGAAACTATAAAGCAAGTTTTGGTAGAAAAAAAATATATTTCAAAATTTAGTAAAACCAGCAATCTCTCTGTTGTACCTAAAGATTCCAGCTATCAGAAAGAAGATACACCTGTACAAGAATTAAACATGGGAATCACTAGAAATTAAGATTTGAAATAAACTTGGCGCAAAATCTAGCCTCTTTTTTAATTTAATAGTTATTACAACAAACACTATATTCACACAATTCACCCGCATACGTCAACCGCGACGCCTGTTTTTGCACACTGCCCAGTTCTCCCTTACTTTTTTGCAATCTTGCTGATTGCTAGTCGAGCCAGAGGGATGGACCTATTTCAGGGGCTTTTGCGAGTGCGCTTTGCTGCTCATCCGAAGGACCTTTTGCTAATCCTATAAACAACGCAGCTTTCCTGTTGTCCTCTAATTCTCAGCGCGTCATCAACGCTGGAAAGTTTAATGCCTTCCTGCCGCTCCCACGAGTTTAATCCCCTCTCGGCGCAAAACCTCAGCGCCCAAAATATGACGTAGTAATTAGGGTTCACACTGGAGAAATTATCTCGGGAAGTAGTAGATTACTAATAACAACGTTTTGTCATTAATGACATCGGAGAGGACGTACTGTAACTCATCATCGAAATTCTGAAGGTATAATATGCTTCAAAGTAAGTTGATTGCATCATACATGAAGTAATTACATTCCCCCGAGAAGGGGATAATTGTAGAAAAATAAAATAATAAAAATAATTTCGCAGGGAAATGTTGACATAATTTCAACTTATTTTTATCTGATATGGTATTCTGAAAACATTAATCCTTCCATGTAATTGAGAACTCCATCGTAAAGAGAAGTAAACCAGTCTGGACAGCCGTTATCTACAACTTAATGAGGTTGAAAGACTGTTACTCTTCGGAAGAAATTTCAGTACTTGAAGTTATCTGTTTCTGTATCATGTGTCTTTTATTTAATAAGCCACCGTCTTTAGCACTAAAAGTAATTTAATGAAATTTGCTCATGAAGCAATTATTAAGTTGCAATTCGAACACAAAAATGGAGCATACATTGCTGTGTTTAAAATATTGGAAGGTTATGTTTGCAATAACGAATGCAATATCTTTGTGGTTTAGGCCCTCATAACCCAACTCTTATGTCACCAATTAAGGCTCCACAAGAAGGTTAAATAGTGTTAATTTTATCTCTTGTCAAACCAGTCGCTAGAAAGGCGGAATCGGTAAATTTGAGAGGAAAATATCTAAATAACGTATTCCACACCATAATGTAGTCCAAATGTCCAGATTTATAAACTGACTACCAAAAATCCGGTGGCAACATTAAGCAATATTTTGAGGATTGTAAATACTAAGGGAACCAAAGTGGTTAACAATATCACAAACATCATTCTTCTATAGTATACAATTCTTTTTACGCTGAATATGAAACAGATAATTCCTATAAATCACCTTAGAAAAAACCATATAGGGTACCGAGAAATTAATAGTGATTTTGTATGCGTATTTATACTCAGTGTATCTGAAGGCCTCAAACTCTATGCAACCAGAGCAATATAGTTTCACACAAGGGGGGCTTCGAGAATCTTCTGTCCCGGAATTTGTTATCGTATTTTAACTCCAAGCAATGCAAAAAATACACAGTTGACTTAATCTTAGTCAATTAGTGTGGCAATCGGCATGAAGTAATACAAGAAATGCCTCATAATAAATTTGGTGTTGTGGTGTGACAGCGTCACCCACAATGAATATAATTAAATTATTATTAATTATATTCATAATTCTTTCTTTTTTTTATATTCAAATTTATTAATTATTTAGTCTCGCAACGTGTAATTAATTGTAAATAATGAGGGTTGTCTGGATAGGTTAAATGTATGTTTAAAACCAGGGCGGCCAAAGGTATATTTTATTGTAAATCAATTTTTCTGTAAACTCATGGCTTAGAACGGTTGAATATCGAAGGCTAGAAACTGCCATTTCGGCGGTTGAGAGAGGAACAATGGAGCAGGCGAGGCGACTCGATGGCGCCGGGACAGCCCGGCTTGAGTCCCGTTCGAAATCGGGCGGTGACCTACCCCTACCCCGCTACTACCCCGAAGGCCACGTAGGAAACGCGCGAAGGAAACGGCGAATGCGACGCATGGTATTAAACACGTGACGACGGAAATGTGTAGATAGCCAATCCTGAACATTTATTGGGGTCTACAATACTAATTCCGTGGAGTTCTTTTACATGTGGCGAGCAACTAGCCGAGGAAGAAGAAGGAGCCATTTTTAGACATCACTTCTGTCCAAGACGAGCTGATGAACGGACGTGACTTCTGTCCAAGACGAGCTGATGAACGGACGTGACTTGGGTCCAAGACGAGCTGGTGAACAGACGTGCCAGCCGGCACGCTCTCTGATGATCATTGTGGTTGATCATTTCTTGCTTTGGGAAAGCGAGATGTTGAGTGGCGTGCTTGCCATTATTCGGAAGTTATGCTAATAACGCGGTCGTAGCCGCTTATTTAGCTTCCATTGCTGCAGTGGCATTGTGTTTGTCGCTCACCATCACGGCGATGATTCTATGGTAATGTACCAGAAACGACGGTCACTATTCAGTGGATTTTTAACAGACTTATGTGCCCTTAAGCGACGCCTGGGTTAAGACTCTGCTCCCGCCACTTAAATTCTGAGCTAGCTGAATTTATATTTCGATTCAATTTTTTTTTCTTAAGCATCTTGCTGTTTGTTAATTCAATTTTGATGCTTTTCATTCACTTTATACGGCGCCCCCTGGGATTTTCCTTTGTACAGTAAAATGTTAGCTTCAATTTGATGGCCTGTGTTGCCATGTTATTTCAATGTTAACTTTGCTGTTTTTTTTATTACTTGTTTGAGATATTTCATTCAGTTTTGTTTGCTTACTCCGGCGAATTGTAAACGTCGGGTATTGCTTGTTTTTGCTGATCTAATTGTGTTTAACGTAACGTTAATTACTACCCGACCTTGTAAGGCCATAAGACTCAATAAATGAGGTTTTATTTTGTGTCTGAAATTCATGGTTCTAGTTAGTAACCTATTAGATCCCCTTTTAACATCATTATTATATGTAATTTTCCATTTTCAGGAATTATTTTAGATTTTAATAATTCCCCCCTCCCTTTTTTGGCAACTCACGTTTTTCTTAACGGTAGCCAACAAATGAATCTTTACAGTGTTCACTATTTAAATTTTTTTAGAAGTGAATGTGTAGGAGTTATTTTATGAGATGGAGCTTACGCCACTATTTACATAAACTGTGATACGATAGCTGAACTGAAGTGGCAGCACCAATCTTTTGCGTACAGCATAAAAGCAAGAACCGTACGTACTGGCGTTGGCTGTATTGGCCGGCTTATGTTGGGAGGCTAATTAGAAGGATTATTAAACAAAAATTTCCAAAGCAGATAAAACAGAAACTCACAAAAATGATGCTCTTCAGCGTAGCCACCAGTTAAAATTATTTTCAAAATAACCGGTATATGACAATTGTTTAAGATATATTGATCCTTAACCAATGTTTATTTTGTAACAGTATTTTTTAATTATTATCGGAGAAAATTCACAACCATTATTAGAAACATGAAGCTCATTTTTTTGGCTTCAGAAGACTTATGGCGAAGCTAATTAGTCGAACACTTAAGTATAAGTTCTATAATGCTACACGAAAATTAAAAAAAAAACATTAAAAATAAATTAAAAGGTCGAAGAAACATCTTTCTTCAGCACGATCGCCAGTGAATATCATTAAAAAATTCTTGAAAATTAGGAAACAGGTGCGCAGAAACATATTTATAGTTTCACATTAACTTCATCTAGTCTTAACGACGCCCAGCTATCAACTGCAACCAAACAGAGATGTTTCAAACATTGCAGGGACAAATTAAAAATAATTTTTCGTCACCAATTTTGTTTATGCACCAAAGAACCATTAGTAATTCTTTTGAAATAAGTTCGAAGCACACAGCAAAAACGAAAGAAATTATGTTCTTTTTTGTGAAAATTGGAATAGTTTGAAGGAAATATGTGTTTACTTTTAAAAAATTATAGTAAAATTATAGTTTCAGGACTGGTTGCATTTTACATTTGTTCATGATAGTATCAAGTTATACGGAATAGGCTTAGATTGGTAGAAAATATTTACCATACGAAACTCTTCCTTCCCGCAACAGAACTACTAAATATTTTATTTCTCTTTCAATATTTATTTACCACTATTGTTCCATGATATAAACAATAAAGTAGAGTAAACAAGTGAACTCTTTGTGGCATGCGTTACTGAACAAACATAATACTTTTTCTTTTTTTTTTTGCTTATGACTTTAAGCCTCGTCAACAGCTAAGGTCATTAGAGACGGGATGGGACTGGGGACAAGGAACGGGAAGGAATTCGGCCATGGCCTTTTTGAAGGAAGCATCCCGGCATTCGCCTGGAGTGATTTGGGGAAACCATGGAAAACCCAAATCTGGATGCCTGGATGGGGATTCGAACCCGCGTCCTCCCGAATGCGAGGTCAGAACGTTAACCGTTCACCCACCACCCTCGATCCAACCAATGTTACATAGACCTAACTTAATGTGATCGAAAGCGGTGATAATTCTAGTTAGGTAGAAACTATAGACGTTGAAATAACCAACTAAGTTTGACTTTAAAAGACTAATTTATTAATCTGGCATAAGAGAAAAAATAAAATTCAGAGAACAGAAAATAATAGGCAAACACAGTCCAATAAAAGAAATAACTGTAGGAGCTTGGTTATCGCACCATACGTTAAATACGCCAAAATGGCTCAAAAATCCTTAAATAAACCCCGAAAAAGCTCAAGGAACTTTGCAAACTAATGGAATTAATGAACCTTTATACTGAAAAATTGAAACAGTGAGATTTGGCGACAACTGTTATTGCATAAGTACGACAACGAGCAGCCTCGGGAAACAAAAGTGAGGTTGACAGTAGAAATCATTCCAAATGACGTTCGGTGCGATAAATTGCAGCGTCTTCGGAAAAAAGCACACAAACACGTCTAACATAAACCTCTGTTATTTTTAAGTATTGTTCTCCACCCGTCAGCTACAAACAAAATGTATTTTCTAACGGTTTAGATGTAGAAGGAAGATGAATTCGAAAAACGACTATCTGATTAAATTAATCTCTTTTAATTTTTTACAAACCATGCTATTGGTCAACGGTTGACTGCAAACTACATGAACACCTGCTGAGTCGTCGTGCAAGAGAGTAGTGGAGCTGCTCCCCTCTGCCGTGTGCTGATGCCCTGCTCTTTATTCCTCCCTCCATCATTGCATTTCACATGCATTATAAATAAATTCCCAAGTATCATATCACCCCTGAAAGCGATAACGGCAGGATGACAGATGTGATGGCAGCTATTCCCCTTTGAATCTATCAGTGATCATAAAAATATACATAAGATCATTTCGGATCTACAGTTTTAACTTTCTCGCCACGGCTGATATTCACGATCAATGGGAAGAATACGTTAGTCAATCAGACTAGGCTAAATCACTACATTAATACTAATAAGATCACTAATTAAATCGCTAAATATCCTATGGCCTTCTTATAAATAATATGGAAACAATTGAATTAGTAAAGCGACCACAAGCAAACAATGTCCATGTGTTTACAAATATGAAAAGTAATATGTCTTGTTTTTGAAAGGGACATATCTTTATAAATTAGATTTTTAATCATGTTACGTATCTTAATTTCCGTGTAGTTAGATTTTTAATTAATTTCATTTTCTGGTAGAAAGTGAAGACCTTCCACTTGTCCTTCCTAAAGGCTGTGAGAATCAAGACCATTTTTACGAGAAAATTTTTATATTACTACTTATGTATCATTTATCATTTATAAAGGCACCAAATGAAGATAACAATCCTTGAATAAAGCCTATCATGACCTAGACCACACTAAAATAATGGAGCCAGATAGCCAAATACTTGTATTCCGGTATTAATATACATGTTCTCTCTTCTTTTTTATTATGATTTTGTCTTTCCAGGTTTACCATAATTTTTAACAACGCTTAGTCGTCATAATACTGATATGCTTCTTATTTGTTACACAACCATGATGCAGGCGTAACTCCGACTGACTGTGTAATAAGATACTTTCTTTGTATTTCTCTATGCAGTCTAAGATAAGACTATGCCAACTTTAAAACTTAATTAGACTAATGATCCCTGAAAGTCCTGAACAACAAAACAGCGGGAGAACCACTGCAATGTCCACGGGGAATGCTGTGCCACTTGCAATCTTCCTTTCACATACTTTATTGCTTCTTCTACATACAAGTTAAATATTAACGGGCATAGACTACAACCTTGTTTCATACCCTTTTCAAGTAATGCATGTATCTTATAATTCTCTACTTTTATTACATCTACTTGATTCTTATAAAGATGATAAAGTATTTTTCTATCTCGGTATCTTAGACCCAACGTCTTTAAAATTTTGAACATCTTATCCCACCTAATATTATCAAAAGCTTTTTCTAAATCAACAAACGCCATAAAAGTATCTTTGTTTTTCTTAATCAGTCCTTCAAGTATTAATCTTAAAGCCAGAATCGCTTCTCTTGTACCGCGGTTTTTTTAAAACCTAAACTCATCTTCATCTACTATCCATTCTACTACACTTTCTATTCTTCTGTATATTATTCTTGTCAGTAATTTTGAAGCACGTGATTGTAGCGAACGCAATTGTTCGCTTGATTCATAAGTTACATATTTGTTAATTATGAAATGAGGACAGCAAGTTCCATGTTAAGAAACCAGACAGAGGCATCGACCGGGGGTTTAGAGCGCTGACAGTAGGGAAAAAGTGCGCAATGGTCGAGCTAAGGAGGACAGATGACGGCATGGATCGGCCTCATCATTGATCTACCATTTGCCTCTCCACTTTTGGACCGTAGTGGGAGGTTGTGTAAAAACCTTTGCACGGGTATCGGAGAGTGTCTTGTCTTGTTTTCATCAATCAGTCGGAGCCAGCAACAGCCGCAGCAGAGAGAACGCAGACGTCAGCCGCCCTCCGGCGGCCGTGGCCGCGGGGTGGCGTCACACACGAAGGCATCACAGGTTGGCTCTGCTGTAGGGTATGGTTGGACGTGGAAAGCCGTCGTTGAATCTTCGATAGGGAGCTAGGGCCTCTATAGCTGGGAATTTCTGGGCTAGATAATCATCCACAGTCACAGAAGCTCTTGCCGTCCTCAAAATAAGATCATATTCACGAAGTAATATTATCAGCGACCATTTTCCAGTATATGCCATAGCATGATGTCAGAAGGTAGCGCAATAGCACCTTGCAGTATAATCAGTATTCAGAATACCACTTGTATATTTTGTACAGTCGTGATAGTAAATATTGTATATATGACGTCTTTATGAAATCTTTCACCCTTATGTTCCTACCACGAATGTCTCACTCCGATCCCAAATCGACTTCTATGATCGATCCTTACCCATTCGCTCAGTCCTCTCATTGAATCTGGCCAAGTCTCCGCTCGGCCTGCTGCCAGGTTCGTCATAGTTCCCCATAGGTTTACCGGTATCCAGGTGGGGTACTACATGATGTTAGACTTATGGTGCGATAATTCTCACATCTTTCAGCTTGCGCTTTCTTCGGAAGTGTGAAGATGACACTTTTATTAAAATCAGTGGGAATCTGTCTTGTTTCATATCTTTTTGATATAAGTTTGAATAATCTTTGTGTTCCTTTTTCTCCTAGGGATTTTAGAAGTTCTGCAGGAATCTCATCAATTCCAACTGCTTTATCTTATTTCAAATCATTCAAAGCTCTATCAAATTCTATCCTCGAAACGGGATCACCTAAGTTATCAATGTCGACATCAACTTATTTTTCGAATGCACTGTTTTTCAAATCATCTCCATCATACAGTTTCTGTATCTATTCCTTCCATCGGTTATCTCTATCTTCTGAACTTAGAAGAGGTTTCCCATCAGCAGCTTTAATGTTTGTACCTCTTTTCTTCATTTCTCCAAAATTCTGTTTGATCTTCCTATATGCAACCTCTACTTTACCTACGACCATTTTCTTTTCTACTTCTTCACACTTTTCTTGCAGCTTTCTTTTGTTTCTTTGCATTTACTAGTTATTTGATTTATAAATTGCCTGTATTGCTCTCTTCCTGCTTCAAACAGAGCATTTTTGTACCTTCTCCTCTGATCCAAATTCTTCAGAATTTCTTATGTGATCCAAGGTTTTCCGGCGGCTTGTTTCCTAAAGCATAATGTGTCTTTACCAGCTTTCATTATTTCGGTCTTTAAAGCATTCCATTCGTCCTCAGTTGAGCCCTTTTCAGAGTTACTACTTAGATCCACGTCTACCATTCTGCAAACTTTTCTCTCGTCATAGATTGTTTCAATTTATTCACTTCCAGTCTATTCTGCTTGTATTGTCACTTTATTCGCTTGAATTTCAACCTGCACTTTGTAACAATTGTGTTATGGTCAGAGTCTATGTCTGCTTCTGGGTATGCTTTACAGTCTAGAACTTGATTTCTGAATCTCTGTTTGACCCAGATATAATTTAGCTGATATCTGCCTGTAATCCCTGAACGTTTCCGTGGTGTATATCCTTCTAGCATGATTCTTAAATAGAGTGTTCGCCACGATGAGTTTATATCTTTCTTAAAATTCTAACGATCTACTTCCTCGCACATTTATTCTCTCCTAAGCCAAAACTTCCTACAGTATTCCCCTCTTAATAATAATTGTTATTTGACATTGCAAGTGTTGTTGGAACTGAGTTTATTTCTGGACGCCTTTCGCCTCTTATCGAAGTGTCACGGTTAATCTCAGTGCACTTCTGCTCCAGAAGAATGCAGCCTCATGTCGATCGAAATGTCAGCATTTAACCCAAGAACACAGTGCCTTGCGGAATGCTGAGAAAAACCATGCTCAATGCTAAAAGTTGCTGGCTGGGTGAAGGCATAGGACGTAAGCTACTCCACCTACAGCATAAATATGAATTAAAGATCGCTTATGATATTTCGGAGAGAGACTAAATGTTACGAAGTGTTAAAAGTAACGCCTAATGCCCAAGTGTTAAGATGGTGCAATAGGTAGTAAAGGGAAGCCAACAGTGAACGCGTGTGAGGCCAGGGTTGCATCAGACAGGGGAACTGCGTGGCGCGTGGGTAACGAGATACGGGTGTAAGCTTCTAGAAGGACGCGCGGGGCAGCGGAGCGCGTCACGGACAGCTATAAAAAAGAGCCCGCCACAGCGGGAGGGGGACTACTTCTCCAGAGGTCTTCGAGAGTCGGCGAGTGAGCCAGCAAGCAGACAGCGCAGCGGAGATGACAACGTGTATTTAGCTACTGTAGTCGCCGTTGTTACTGTTAGGCTCATCAAGTTTTATGGACCTTTGGCAGAGAGAACTTCTGCTAGTTGGTTCAGTACACCTGGGAATAGGTACCTCTCGTAATTTCTGAGTATTCTCAGTGAGAGTTTGTCGGCTTCGTGAGTCACAAGTGTGTTTCTCATAACCTCTTGTGTACTTCAATTTATTTCTCCTGAACTTTTCCTATCCGAGTTCCCGAATTGTCAAAATCGATACCCACTAGTTTCAGTTTTGGAGTCTTTCCAGCTCTGTTGCACAACAGGACGCAACAGAGATCCCCTTTATTTTCTTGGTGTCAGATGTGGGGTTAGGCCTGGGAAAACTACGAGTGTTTGGCCGGAAAAGCCACAAAACTAGTGAGACGACTGACAGAAGTTTGGCCAAGGTTGCCCAAAGGTCAGTACGTTGCAGCGATTACAGGCCGCAATTTGAGGAATAGGAGTAGGGTTTTCGAGAAATCTCAGCCCGAAGTCGGGAAAAGACTGACGGCTTTGAGCACGAAGCCGACTAGCAAGATTGCGCAACGAGGCGACATTGGAAGAAAAGAAGAGGATCCATTGGTCGCCTACGGGGAGCGGTACGCGACATCACGCGGGACGCTGATTGATAGCAACGCTGCCGAAACACAGCTGAGCAGCCGTCGCGAGTAGCGGATCAATACCGGCGGGCAGCAACAGGTAGCTGTCGTCACCGGGCAGCTGAGGGCAGCAGCCGACAGCCGATCGATACCAGCACAGCAAAACTTTGCAGTCAAGCGGACAACGCGGGTCAACACGACAACGACGTCACGTCGGGAGCAATGCCACATCTCATCGCTACACAGCACGTTGATTTCAGCAGGTGAGAAAGCAAAATTATAAGCATGCCTAACGAAGCAGTGTCAGGCAGTCAGGGCGCGCAGTCGTCAACCCACAGGCAGTACATTAGTTTGAATGAAGTGATAAAATTGATCCCAGATTCTTTTGACGGAGAAAAGACGAGATTAAATGAGTGGTTGGATAATGTAGATTCAGCATTCGAATTAATTGTGCCGGAACAACAAGAAATTTTATTAAAGTTTGTGAAGGCTAAAATAGTAGGGGCACCTAGGAGTAAACTTCTGGTCCGAGATCTGACTACCACCTGGCCGGCAGTTCGTGCAATCTTGTTAGAAAATTATGGCAGTAAGAGGACTCTTGATTTTTATGCATGTAAAATGTTTGCTAGCAGACAAGAGTCGTGGGAGAGTATTGCGCAATGGGGTTCGCGTATAGATGCTCTCCAACATCAGTTCAGAGAAGCAATAAAAATGTAATGACGGAAGAGGAGCTGATGGGAAGCATAGCTCTAGTTTTAAAGCTAGGAAGGGCCGTATTTATTCAAGGGTTGTATGATGACCGGATAAAAAACTATTGTGCGAGCTAGGGGAGAAAC